>CM016624.1:29086302-29257108 GCA_005393395.2 Gossypium australe | reverse complement strand
CTCATTCCAAGAGAGGAGAGGAAAAAAAATTTCTAAATGCTCTCTCCTTGGCCTGAATGTTGGCCAAGGTCCGGTCACCGAACCTTCCCGATGCCGCCGCTCGTCGCCGTCGCCTGCCACCGTACACGGTGGTCGAAATTCCGAAAAATGTAGGTTTCCTTTTCCTTTTTTTATATTTTCTTTTAAAACTTTTATGTGAAAAAAAAAACCTTTGAAAGAAAGAGAAACAAATTTGGGAAAAAAAGAATGAAAGAAAACCTTTTCTTTTCTGATTTGCTTTTTTATTTTCTTGTATATATCCCTGTATATTCGCCCCCCTCATTTACAGATTATATCGGGGCTTTTATAGCCCCGAAAAATAAATATAAAGATCATGTATTTCGTTCTTGTTATTTTCTATCGATTTCTTTCCTTGTTTTGCAGGTTAATGGCGAAATCTACGACGACGATGAGGCGGGATCCACGCACTGATGGCAACGTAATGTTCGGCGGTGAGGGCTGGCATGAAGCTTGCGGCGCCTAGGGTTCCAGAAACCCTAGGTCTTCTACAATTTGTTTGTGCTTTGGGCCTCTTTGGGCCGTCTCTGTTTTGGGTGTAATTGGGTTCTGGTATTTGGGCTTGGGTTTGTAACTGGACTGTAAAAAAAACATTAGTTTTTTATTTTTTTTTTTTTTTTGGTTTTTCTTTTGAATGGAATGGGTCTAGACAAAATGGGCCTCTTACAAAAGTATAATACTTTGAACTTGATTATTATATATTAGAATATTTTTTATTAATTAAAAATATTTTTTAATATTTCACTCTCTTAATTATTTCAATTAAAAATACCTATTCCAAATTTATCATACTAGTTTGTTTATTGGAAAGGTGTACTTATCATATCGAAATAGATTATTTTTTTTGTATTTTATAAGATATAATTTTTAAAATTAGCTACTAAACACATATTGCCAACAGGATGCACCCACTGTATGACACGAATTTATTTATTTGTGATATTTCTTTCTTTAAATTATGTTATTTATGTTCTTAATTATATTATTTATATTTATTTTTTATTTAGGGAATAATTGAAGAAAAGTGAGCTTAAAGTTAATTGTTGACAATTTTTTGCATATTAGAATTTCAACACAGCCCACTTTTAGTATTTCGACCATAGTTTAAGCTATAGAACTCTATTTTGGACTCATAATATACCAATTTGAAAGGAATTAAAAGATTTAACTAAAGTTATTTCACGAGTCAAGTTCAAAAGCATCAAGAAGGCACCTAAAAATGGCCTGAAAGTTTGACACAAAATTGCCAAAATGTTCTGAAAAATTATGCTTTATTTAATTAATGACACTTTTGTATTTTCTCCAATATATTATTTTTGTCCTATAAATAGACATTATTAGGTTAGGGCTTGACAGATTGAGACTTAGTTATTTTTTGTTTTATTTTGTTCTTTATTTTATGGATTTTTAAATCCTCTTTTCTAGTCAAAAGTTTTGTCGAAGTTTGATTTAATAAATTTGTAAGATTTATTTGCACTTCAAATCTTCTTTGTTCTTTGGTATTCATGTATCTTCTATTTTAATTACATCTGCTTATGTTGAATACTCGGTCAGTGTTTGATAGTTTAGTACGGTTGCCTTATCAATTAAAATAATTAAATCTATAATTGTTTAATCCATTCTAATGCTAGAGACAAACTACATAACTTGTTTATGTTGTAATTTACGTTTATGTGGTGTGGATGTGTGATCTAACTTAAATAAATATCGCTGAGGTGAGTTTGTTGGTTAAAATTAGGTCCCTCTCGTTCTTAATGTTGCTAGTAAGTTAAATCTTGGGTGTTGAGTTACAAGGTTATTTATATGTTAGGGAAGTAATTTCAAGCAAGCAACCTCTTGGTTACCAAACAGGTAATAAGAGATTGGTTGCCCGACGTTGAGTCAGCTACTAAAACTAATTTATCAAAGGCATTGAAATTATCATTGTGTTGATAATCAAATCTATGAATCAAACGGAGATTTTACCTTTGGCTAGAGTTTCTTCTTGTTGATTTTATTTTACTTAAAAAAAACTATATCATTGAAAAAAAATTATACTATAATAAATTTTAGAGAATAATAGCTCAATTTTTTTCACTAAAAGTCAAAATTATAAATTTAGTCACTATATATATAGTATAAATTACTTTGGTCACTAAATTTTAAAAAGTTATAATATGGTCACTAATGTTATCAATATGTTACATTTTGATTACTAAGTTGTTAATTACTTTTGATGGTGTAATGGTAACTGACATGGCATGTTATATTATCATTTCAGATTCAGGTCAAATTATACAGTTAATTTCTATACTTTTTTATTTGAAAAAAGAAAATTAAAAATAATTAAATTCTCTCTAAAAAAAAGTATAGGGACTAATTGTTCAATTTGATGCAAAATTTCGCCTAAAATAACAATATAATGCCATATTAACTTATAACTATAATGTTAATGATAGTTAATAATTCAACGAGAAATATAATAAATCAATAACATTAGCTTTGTGTGGTATATTGTAGGTACAAATCCAAGTTGAAGCTTACATTAATGGGTATGAACCAATTTTTTGGATAATAAGGTGGTTTGAATTAACTATATATCTTCTAATCACGCACAAAATACATAATTAATATAATTAAATTGATTTTAAATAAATATATGCACTCTTTGTATAACTTGTAATGCTTTTCTTTTAACAATCATACTTTTAACCAAACTTTTATGATTTATTTCAGGTTTTTCTTTAATTTTATTCGCTGCTTTCTAATGTTTTTATTTTAATTGAATCCTATCTATCGAGTTAGCAAAAATTGATTAATAATTCATAAACAATATGTGTTGCTGGATCTGTATTGGTTTCTACTATATGCTTCGTTGTCCTAGGGTTTAACAAAAAATCATTATCTCCATCAAAAAAAAAAAAAAAAGAATGACAATGCATGGATTGAGTCATTCAACAAAAAGTTTCATCTTTTTGCTTCAAAGCGATACCCTTATAAAGAAATCAAGAAAATGACAAAGTAAATTCAATGATAAATTAGGTCAAGGAGATTTCGGAAGTGTATATAAAGGAAAATTACTCGATAGTACTTTTGTGACAGTTAAATTCCTAAGTGAAACGAAAGGAAATGGACAAGATTTTATGAATGATGTAGCTAGCATTAGCAGAATTTCCCATGTAAATATAGTATATTTATTTGGTTTTTGCTTTGAAAGATTGAAGAGAGTTTTGATTTATGAATTCATGCTGAAAGGATCATTGGACAGGTTTATTTATAGTCAAGAATCGGATAATCAAAATCGTCAATTGGAATGGATAACTTTGTATGACATTGCACTTGGCATCGTTAGAGGACTCAAGTACTTGCATCAAGGTTGTATCATTTAGGGGTGTGCAAAATTCGAGTAAAACCGAAAAAATTTGGTTAACCGACCGAAATTGGTTAATCGGTCGGTTAACCGAATTTTTCGGTCGGGGGTCGGTTAATTATTTTGTTATTTTTCGGTTAACGGTTAATTCGGTTCGAAACGGGTCGGTTAACCGAATTTTTTCAGTTAATCGAAAAAAATAATAAATAAATTTATAATATATAAATAGCCTATAAGTAATAAGCCCACTATTCTCTATTCACCTAAACCCAATCTATACCCAAATATCTAACCCAACCCAAACCCAATAATAAAAATTAAACCCAACTCAAGTAATTCTAAAACTAAAAATAAAATTACCCCTAAAGGCTAGACACACGACAGAAAAAAAAAGACATATCTGATATCTCCCTCTTCAACTTCAAATCCCTAATTTCTCAATCACCAGTTCACCACGCCAGGCTAGCCACCTTCCGTCCGGCACTCCGGCGTCTACCAGCCGAGGTCATTGAGGTACTTTCACCATCTGCAACTTCTGTTCTAAAACTTCTGTTTTAAAACCTGCATTGGCTATGGGTTTTTGTTCTTTTTTATTTTTTTATTTCTTAATTTTGGGTGTATTCATAATCATATCCCCCTCTTCAATACCACGGCCTTTGCTCTTGGAATGGCTTGGCAGCTCGCTAATTTTGCTTTTCTCACTCGAGATTGCTTGTTAATATTGAAAAGGGTTTCGTATTATTGTTGCTTTTATGATTGAAATTCTGAGATAATATTAAAAAAAAAAAAGAAAATTCAACGAGGTTGTCATTAATTTATGAAGAGAAAATGGTGTGGAAGTCTGGAAGAAGGTTGGCTTGTCTCAATATTGCAATTATATATGCGAATGAAGGGACATTCGATTTTAAAAATTAGGACTGGCACTCATCAACCTACTCAATCACGAGTCTGTTGAATTGAATGTGAATGCAATATGCTTATGGTTTATTGCTTGGACGGAAAGAAATAAATTGATGCTTGATGTATAATATTAGACTAGATTTTGCCTTGACAATTTTGATCCCAATTTCCTGACTTGGCCTGCAATTTGTGCTAGATGTTCCTAAATGATTAAATTGTTAGGACTCTTGAAAAATTCTTTCTGTAAAATTGATGGGGTTTGCAACAAACTTGTTCTCTTATCTATTATATCTAACAGCGATACTCAACATGTAGCAGGATTTGAAGGATAGTGGCTTATATATATCATTTTAGAATGTGCTTGTAATGCCTGTGTTATTGTATTATAATGAACAATATGATGCGCTTCTTTAATATTGTAAATTTGCTATATAATTTTCCACAACATATTCCAGGAGGATCTTTCTATCATTTGTCTTGTATGATTGGTACTAGATAAAATTTACTTGCTAGAAGTTTAGTTTTGTTATTTATGTTTAATTTGTTTGAATGTTGTATCATATTGATTCTTTTCTGTACCATTTGTTCTGCTGTAGTACATTGGTAGAGTTAGACCCTCTTTGAGTCCATTTCTTGGAATAAATTTGACAATAATACTATTTTTGGTGGCTGTTTCTGACTTGGTCTGCAATTTGTGCTAGATGTTCCTGAATGATTAAATTTGTGCTAGATGAACAAGAGTAATTATGATGCATAATGCATAATAATCCAGATGCGTTCTTTAATTATCTTTTGGTGGAAGTAAAGAATTAAAGGTACATATTACGATAGAGATACCAATAATAGTTGAATTCGGTTATTTCGGTTATTTCGGTTATTTCGGTTATTTCGGTTATTTCGGTTATTTTGGTTAATTCGGTTAATTCGGTTAATTTTTAACCAAAAATTAAAAAAATATAATTTTCGGTTAATTCGGTTAACCGACCTAATTAACTGAAAAAATTTCAGTTCGGTTAACGGTTAAAATTTTTGAAAGGTCGGTTAATTCAGTTTTTAACATTTCGGGTCGGTTAACCGAATGAACACCCCTATTATCATTAGGATCTTGCACTTTGACAAAAAACCTCACAATATCCTTTTAGATTAGATTTTTTGTCCAAAGATCTTCAATTTCGGCTTGTCTAAACTATGTAAAAGAAATACGAGTTGTCAAAGCCCAATTTCGTCAAGGCCCAACCAAACAAACCTGTAACACCCCTTACTCGGGTTCTACGCCAGAACCGGGCCTGAGGCGTTACCGTACTAAAACTACTTTATCGCCACTTAGGCTCATCGTGACTACTCTCTTAAGTCACCACAACAACCTCTTTCTCGACTTACGAGGCCTTACTCATACACACGAGGGCTCCCGAGACTGTATCGGAACTTTTTCCAATATAAAAAATTTTCTCTTTTGTACAGGACTAACACGCCCGTGCAAGAAGAGACACGCCCGTGCATAGACCCATACGCCCATGCTCCTCAACCGTGGTGAATACTGATTACATACACACGGCCTCAAAGCCTAGTCACACGCCCGTGTGGCTAGCCCGTGGCCAACACTGATTAAACTCACACGGCCTATGCACACACCCGTGTGGCTAGTCCGTGGTCTATTCTGACTTAAAGTTTTAACGTGCAGGGGACGCACGGCCAAGTCACACGCCCGTGGGCTAACCGTGTGTCTCACATGGTCTAGACACACGCCCGTGTGTCTATCCACATGGACAAGAACAAAGCTATATGCCAAGTTCCTTTCACCCCTCTAGCATACACAATATACATTCATTCAACACATCCATAATCAACTCAAGTTGAAGTGCAATCTCACATAGATAACTACAACCTTTTCATAAAATAAGGTAGCCAACCACTACGGCATTATACAAAATAGACTATCCATCTAAAGGCCAACACATCTTAGCCATTTACAACAAAATTCACTAACTTGTTTAGCCTCTATACATGCCATATACAAAACATTGAGTCTCATGTACCAGAGTGTGCTGATAATGTGGACGATCTTCCAATTGATTCTCGTATCTCTATTCAACACTTTTACTCTATAAGACAAGGGAAAAGAAAGGGAGTAAGCTTTGAGCTTAGTAAGTTTACACATAAACAATTGAGCATCATAGTATAAGCTAAACAACAATTAGCATCATACTAACATATAATGTACAACAATGCTTACTCTTTCTATCCCTTACCACATTTCCAACACATCATGAGTCACATACTCATAACCATTGAAATGCACCCCTGTATTTAATATTACATTTACACAATATACAACACAACATCATTTCTCGATAATTCATCCACACAGCTAATTAACTCAACAATACAACCACACAGCTAATCCACACAGCTAATTTCACGGTGGTTTCGCATTTAGCCCACCACAATCAATTAATAAGGTAGTATCGCACTTAGCCTACCACAAAGGTATTCATAGTGGTTTCGCACATAGCCCACTAGACGATATACCTAACGATAGCATCACACATAGCCAGCTTATCGTCAATATGCATTAAGATGGTATCGCACTTAGCCCACCATTTAGCATTCTCACTACACATTCACATATTTACTTACTTAACCATACATCTTCACAAATTCTAACACATTCATCCCACATAGGTTCTCAATCATTCTCAATCATGCTACACACTAGCTAGCATTAAGAAATTGTAAGTATGAATGCATTGTTTAAGCATAAACTTACCTCGATACTTAAAAGTATAAAAATATGCAATTTAGTCCACCACATTGCTCTTGCCTCGGTTTAGATTCGGGCTTCGTCTTTCTTGATCTATAATGAATAAATCAGCTTATTCAATACACACATTGACTAAATTGACACTTATCTCATACTTTGGCAAAATTACTCTTTTGCCCCTAATCTTTCTCATAATTACACTTTTTCCTTAAGGCTCGTAAAGTGATTTTTATTCAACTTTCTATCCTTACATGCTTAGCCGAGTCACTTACTCAACTAAAGCATTCATCAATTCTCACTAAATCACACATGTATGACTAAACTCAAGACTTTTACAAACTAGTCCCTACATGCATTTTCATGGAAAATCACTTAGCAAAAGATGTTTCTACTACATCAAGCTTTCATATTCTTCCATAAAACACTAAAATACTTGCATGTCATACATAGGCATATATTTTAACATCCTTTATAGCTCATCAAATAGCTAAAAATAGCTTACTCATGCTACTAGGACTTCAAAAATACGAAGAATATCAAAAACGGGGCTTGGATGCACTTACTAGCAAGCTTGAAAATTTGAAGAACCCTAACAACGGCTCTTGAAAATTTCGGCAGCCTTGGAGAAGAAGATGAATGAATTTTGTCACCTTTTCTCCCATTTTAATCATTTAATTGTCAAATGACCAAAATGTCCTTTTTGATAAACTTCATATTTTAACTCATCCATGCCTAATTTTGTCCAAAAATTAAAAATTGGGAAATTTGATATTTAAGGACCTCTAATTAATATTCTAAAGCTATTTCACACAAATAGCTTCTAGAATCTCACATTTTGCAACTTTTGCAATTTAGTCCTTTTGGACAATTCAACCGCAATTTCACAAAATTGCTTCATTAAACTTTCAACTAACATGCAAACATAGCATAAACCTCAAAAACTCATACATAGACCTCAAATTTGTGGTCTCGCACCACTATTCCGACTAAGCCTTAAACTGGGATGTTACAAAACCAAACCAAACCAAACCATTTTATTAAAAAAAATCCATTTACCTATTACCTAATTTACAAACCCAAATAACACAAAACCCTAAAGCCCACGTAGCCCAAACAGCTAAACAATTTTCAGTAAAAAAAAAAAGAGGGAACAGAAACCCTAGCTACCGCCCCTAGTCCCAAGCCTCTAGCACCGCCCAACCGCCACCTGCAAAATCAATAGTAGAAAAGACAGTAGACAATACGAAAAAATATGAAATATTTTATTGAAATCAGCTATAAAGCCATAGAAACATTAATGTATTTTTTGGGGGATGGAGAAAATATATACAAAAAAAAAAGTAATTGAAACAGAAATCATACAAGGTGATTCATTTTTTCTTATTTTTTGTTAAATAAGTAAATAATAATAAATTTTTTTACCTGTCATTCGGTCTTCGCACCATCGTCGGTGTTTCTTCCGGCCCTAAAGGTCGTCGAATCCCTTGGGATTCGGCCAAGGCCATGGCGGAGGACATTGAACCGAAAGGTTTTCTTCCTTTTGGGGAAGTTTCAGCTTTAGTTTGGGATTTCTTTTTAACTCCAAATCGGAGTTCTACGCGAAAAAGGGGTTAAAATAGGCTTTTGGGTAATTTTTCAGCCACCAAAGACAGTGGTCATCGTCGCTGGTGATCGGTGGCTGTCGGCGGAGCACGGTGGCTCCCTTGGCTTGCCCTAAGAACAGTTGAGAGGAAAAAAAAAAGAGAAAATGAGTTTTTTTTTTTAAAACAATAGGCAGAATGATTTTTACCCTAATTTTTGACTTATATTGCCCTTCAAAACGACGTCGTTTTGGGAATAAGTCATAGACGCCAAAACGATGTCGTTTTGGGTTCGACCCGACTACCCGACCCACGTGTTTTTTTAAGGGAGGGTCTAATTGTTGATCCAGTCCTTCCGCTTTTTAAATGTTTTTCAATCTGGTCCTAATTCCTTTATTTTTTTTCTTTTAGATTGCGCCATTTAATTTTTATTTTGTTTTCAATTTAGCCCCCCGATTTGCCAAAGAAACGGTGCGATTAATAGGTTTTAGTGTATTTTCTCATTTAGTCCTTATTTCTTTTCGCGCATTTCATTTTGGTCCTTTATTTTGTTTTATTAGTTTTTTATTTACAATTTGTCCCCTAAATTTCATTTAAATTTTGATTTAGTCCTCTATTTATTTAGTAATTTATTTTATTACATTTTAGCCCTTTATCATTTATTTTATCCCGATTTAGTCTTTCTTATATTTATGCATTTATTTTATTGTAGTTTAGGCTCTTAATTTCATTTCAATTTTGATTTAATTAATTTCATTTCAATTTTGATTTAATCCTTATTTATTTAATTTCAACCCTATATAGATTTTTTATATATATTATTTTTATGTATTATTTTATTTATTTGCTTATTTGCTTATTTATTATGCCTTCATTTTTTATTTAAAATTTTTTATTATTTTTTATTTTTTATCTTCTTTTCATCCAGAACTTATTTATTTGTTTTATTTGTTTTATTATTTTATTATTATCTATTTATATTTATGTATTACTTCCTTTTATATATACTTAAAAATTAGATTGTTTATACTCTTTTATTTGCACAATTTTTTTTATCTATTATCGTTTATTTTGGAATTAGAAAAGTTCTGTCCCTAACTTACAGAATATGTCTTTCTTCTAAAACCGAGATAATCAAATATCTATTTTAAAATAAATAATAAAAAAGATTTTAACGTCTGTTCTCGTTTTCGAGGATTTAAGGCATTGTGTCCTAACTTATGGGACATGATTCTTTCCTCTCGATTAACTTGAACGTTCATTTTTGCACAATGCATAAAAAAGGAAAAATTTTAATCGAAGCAATATTCATTATTTTTGGAATTAAAAAGAGTTGTGTTCCTAACTCATGGAATATGGCTTCTTTTTAAAACTGAGATAGTCGAATATCTACTTTTAAAAAAAGGATTTTAGCGTTTGTTCTCATTTTCGAGGATTTAAAGCGTTGTGTCCTAACTTACGGGACATAATCCTTTCTTCTCGATTAACTTGAAATAAGCCTCTTTTTGTGAAAACTAATTTAGTTAAGTAACGTCTTAATAAGGGATTGTATTTTAAATTCTCTTCAAATTTTCAATTTTCGACACTAAAGACGTCAAGTGATCAATTAGGTACCAATTTTGGGCGTAACGAGGGTGCTAATCCTTCCTCGTACTTAACTGACTCCTGAACCCATTTTTTGGATTTTTGTAGACCAAAAAATATTGTTTTAATAAATCGAACCTTTTATTAAAATGATCGAATTACGAGGTGATCCGATCATACCTTTTACTAAAAAATATTGGTGGCGACTCCTATCTTTGTTTTCAAACTTAAGTCGATTTCAAAAACAAAAGGTTTCGACAGTTTGGCGACTCCATTGGGGATCAAACAAGAGATCAAGCCGCAAGTTAATTAATTTTTGTCTTTTTGTCGAAAATTGATGATTTGGTTTAAATTTACGATCATTTGGTTGCATTTCATCTGTCATCGTTTCGGTCCTCATCATTTTGTTCGTGTTTTCTTTTTGATTCGAGTCTCTTGGTATATTTTCGCATACTGCATTGCATAACCGTTCGATCTTGCCCTTCTTAAGTTGGAGTGAGAAATTATTCCTTTGTGAGGTCTTCACCTCCTTATAGGATAGTGGATCATTTTCAGGATACATCCATACCTATGTCTTCGTGAGATCTTCATCTCCGTATAGCCATAGGGAAATGTATTCCCCTAAATCGAACTCGGTCCGTATGAGCTTATAATGGGTGAGGATCGAGGAATTTGCTGGTTCAGGTACCCTTACTTTAGAACCGAACCGTATATAACGAGCTTTAGCAGCCTACCCTAGGTAGAACCATACCAAACCCTAGTGGTCACCCGATTAGGTGCTTTATTTATTATTTCTTGCTTGCTTTGAATTCTAGCTCTATATGAAATGTACTGACTTGTTTTGTTTTGCTTTGACTGTAATTGCATAACATTTTTCATCATAAAAAAGGTGTTGATTCGCGTTCGATTACTAAATAGAGAGCTTGACATGGAAAAGGGATTTCTTGATAAAGTGGAAGATAATGCGGTCGTTTGATATGGTCTGAGAAAACGCAACAAGAAAAGGGTGATAATTTGATGGAGGGGTATGTGTCAGAATTGTAGGATTTCACTCGCATCAGTGTGACTCAAAATAATCTCCAAGAGTTGAAAAAGGTATGGGACCAGTGGGACGACGAAACCAGGCAGCTATTTTTCTGTAACTATAGTGATCTGCCTTATCTACTCGATGTCAAAGTGGGTAAGCACTTGTTCAGAGCTCTGGCCCAATATTAGAAACCTGCATATAGTTGTTTCACTTTTGGGAAGGTAGATTTGGTCCCCACTTTGGAAGAGTACACAACCTTGCTTCGTTGTCCGACGATTCAAGCCGACAAAGCCTCTTCTAGAGCCGCCAATGTCTCGACTTTCTTAAAGAAGCTAATGAACATCATGAGGATGAGTGAGCAATAGGTCGTGGCCCGGATTAAGCAAAAGGGAGATAGTAAATGCATACCTTGGAAAATTTTGCATGATTTGATCTTGGCACATCTAGATACAAAGAAAAGAGTCGACGTTTTCACCTTGAGCATTTACAGGTTGGTCATTTTTCCCAAGGCACTAGGGCATATAGATGAGGCAGTTTCAGATTTATTTGATCGATTTGACAAAAGGGTCACACTCGTCCCGGAAATCTTGGCTGAAACAATCAGATCTTTGAGTGTATGCCGAAGAGTGGGTGAAGGAAGGTTTATCGGGTGTGCGTAACTTTTTGGAAGGTAGAAAAGGTCTCTTATCGAGTATTCTCCGAGAACTACTCTCTATTGAAAGAATTAGTGGCTACACCGAGGCGAGACGACATTTTGAAAGAAAAATGGGTGGCGATTCTCCAGAATATCCAAGACGAAAAACGTCGAATGGAGGGCTCCCTAGATGATCCCTGATGAAATTTTGTACCGGTGTGGAGACTTTGACTGGGTTCCTCTACTTGGGATATGGGGAGCTGAAACGATAAGCTCCTTATGAGCTGATGGACAGTAAGCTCTATTGAGCGAAAAAGGTAAGCTCTAACGAGCTGAAAACAGTAAGATCTTACAAGCTAATATATTGGTAAGCCCATACAAGCTGTGGTGAGTTCGCAACAAATGCAGGACCTCGACCAAAACAGTAACCCTAGTGACATATCACTCGTATCCTACGAATTCATACGGTTCAAACGGGGCTCGGTAACCATCAATTTATATCAAATAGGCATTCGTATTCCAAGTATATCAATTACTCAATTATATACATACATTTCAAAATAATTACAAGTATTTAAAAGTTCGATTCTAATTATACGAACTTACCTCGAGTTGCTCGGATGGAAACTATTGACTATTTGTCCACTTTTTCTTTTCACCGATCTAAACCCGATCTCAATTTATCTTGATCTATATATTATCAAAATCAGATTATTTAATCAACTATTTATGCAATTTAGTCCAAAACACACATTAGGGCTATTTTACACATTTACCCCTAAACTTTCACTTTTTTATAATTTAGTCATTTTCACATAAAATTGCAAATTCATGCAATTTAGTACCAATTACATGTTAGCCGAATATATTACATGTTACTAGCAGCCCATATTTTCAATTTATTCACACTTTTACCCACATAATTTTACAATTTCACAAATTAATCCATTTTTGACATTTTTGTCAAAAATCACTTTACAAAACTAGTTTGTCTATCAACAAATATTCAAAATCCATCATCCACCATAAAATTACTCAAACATTCAACAATGTTAACATGTTAAATCTTTAACCATTTTGAAATCTAAGGTACAAGCTAGCTAGTATACGGAGCAACGATCTCAAAAACGTAAAAATCATTAAAAACCGAGTCAAAATGACTTACCAATTTTGCTTTCAAATGACCGAACCCTAGAAAAAATTTTATGGTTTCTTCTCCCTTGAATTTTCAGCTAAAGAAGATGAGTATGAAGCATTAATTTGTTTTTATTTTATTTAATTATAAAAATCACCAAAATAACCTTTAATAAAACCTTAATATAACACATAAGCTATGGACATAAATGTCCACTAACCTTAATCATGGTATAATTTCAACATAAGGACTCCCACAATTTATCTTATAGCTATTTAATACTTTTAACTATTAGAACTCAAATTTTACACTTTACGCGATTTAGTCCTTTTTACAGAATTAAGCATTCAAACAGTAAAATTTATGTACGAAACTTTCACAAAAAAATTTTATCATGTTGTAAACTTTAATAAAATAATAAAATAAATATTTTAACTTTGAATTTGTGGTCCCGAAACTACTGTTCTGATTTGACTCAAAAACGGGCTGTTACAGTCAATCACCCGGTAGTGATTATTTCATGACCAAGAGGTAATGAAGTGGGAGCACAAATGCCACCAAAGGTCATAATTCAGAAACCCGTAGCTTTTCCCTACAAGGATAGCAAAAGGGTTCCATGGAACTATGACTGCAATGTGATGATCTCGGGAGAAGAAAACCTGGTCAGCATTTCTGAAGAGGGCCTGGAAGTGGGTTTCTACATGCGCAGTGGGAAGTGCTATGATCCATCAAATGTAAGAGCTGAGCCCATTAAATGAAAGGCATTGGCGGTCGAACAACAGAAGGAAAGACGACTAGACTTGAATCACCTATTAATGAGCCAGTATCTGAAAAAGAGGCTAAAGAATTCTTCAAGTTCTCAAAACATAGTGAGTATAGTGTTGTAGAACAGCTGCACAACTCGCATATCAGTGCTAGCTTTACTCTTAAGCTCAGAGGCACATCGTAGCGCGTTGATGAAAGTGTTAAATGAAATTTATATCGCTGATGATATCTCTATAAATAAGCTAGAACGTCTGGTCAATAACATAAGCTCCGATAATTTCATCTTTTTCAATGATGATGAAATACCTCTAGGGGGCATGGGATTGACAACATTGCCACCCGCTGCAGGGGTGTTAATTAATAATAGATCTGCACTGAATGTCTTACCCTTATCCACACTAAATAGGTTGTCAGTACACAGCTCTCATATGAAAACGTGCCAAAATATAGTAAGAGCATTTGATGGTACCGAAAGGAAGGTAATGGGAAGGATTGAGATACCCCTTTTGATTGGTCCAAACACATATGAGGTAGACTTCTTGGTGATGGACATCAAGCTTTCTTGTAATTTCTTATTGGGGAGGCATTGGATTCACTCAGCGAGGGTAGTACCATCATCACTGCACCAAAAGCTAAAGTTGGTAACAGAGAGTCGACTGGTAACGATAAACGCAGAAGAAGACATTATTGTATCCATAATCAGTGATACGCCATACATAAGGGTTGACAATGAAGAGGTAGAATGTTCCTTTCGATCGCTGGAATTTGTGAATGCAACCTTCATAATCGAATGGAACAAAATCCCAATGCCCAAAATATCCAAAACTGCGAGGATGGGCCTGCAACTGACGGTTGGGAAAGGAGCCTTGCCTGGAAGGGGACTCAGGAAATACCTCCAAGGGAGAGTCGAGGTACCAATTTTGATGGACAAACGAGATCGCTTTGGCTTAGGATATAAGACAGCTGCGAGGCAAAGGAAGAAGAAGCGGGAGAAGAAGCAAGAAAGGAGAAAAATGCGATTAAGCGGGGAAGAGTTCAAATAGGAACCAACGACCTTTCCTCATCTATCCAGAACTTTCGTGTCAGGAGGAACTATTTACCCTGAAGGGAAGATGTCAAGAAAAGAAACTGCAGAAAAATGTCAGGAAATATGAACATCAACGCCATATCTGAAGAAGAAATTGAGGGAGAAAATTTATCAGGCATTCGCCCTTATGTACCTGGAAGTATTCTGAACAATTAGACTGCAGAAGAGATTCCTGTAATTTTTAGTGCTAATTCAGAGTAATGTTCAAAACACGCTTATTGCTCTAAGCCTCGGAGCAATAAGATTCCTTTTGTGAAATAGGCTTATGTCCAACATCTTTATTTCAATAAAATCCATCTTTGTGTCTCATTCTAAGCAAATATTATTTTATTCCTTCATTTCATTCATACTCATACTACACAAATAATTATTCTTAGATTCATTTGTTCTTTGGGTCTTCCTTCGTGCCTACAACAGGTCTCCGGATATCAATGACATGAACAATGCTGCTATTGACCCAAAACTCGTTTTGAGCAAGATATGTATCTAGAGGAACCTCAGGACTTTGAAAATGACAGAGATTGTAACTTATCTCCTGATTTGTTAAGGATGGTAGAACAAGAAGAGAAACAGATCTTACCTTATAAAGAGTCAGCAGAAATTGTGAACTTGGGAGGCAGACAAGAAAAGAAAGAAGTGAAGATTAGAGCTTGCATTACAGCAGAGACAAGCGAGACCTCATTGAGTTACTCCAAGAATTCAAAGATATCTTCGCATGGTCATATCAAGACATGGCTGGTCTAAGTACTGATATCGTGGTACACCAGCTCCCCATAAAAGAAGAGTACAAGTCAGTTCAACAGAAACTACGAAGGATGAGGTCTGAAGTCCTGTTAAAAATAAAAGAAGAGGTTAAGAAGCAATTTGACGCTAGTTTCCTACAAGTGGTTAAATACTCGGAGTGGGTAGCAAATATAGTCACCTTCCCTAAGAAAGATAGGAAAGTACGAATGTGTGTAGACTATAGGGATAATTTCCAATTGCCTTACATTGACATCTTAGTGGACAACAAGGCAGGTTACTCACTGTTCTTCTTCACAGATGGTTTCTCGAGATACAACTAGATAAAGATGCATCCTGAAGACATGGAGAAGACTACATTTGTAACCATGTGGGGAACATTTTGCTATAAGGTGATGCCATTTGGACTGAAAAATGCGGGAGCAACGTATCAAAGAGCCATAGTAATCTTGTTTCATGACATGATACATAAAGAAATTGAAGTTTATATCGACGACATGATTGCAAAATCCAGAATAGAAAAGGAGCATGTGCAAGTCTTAAGGAAATTGTTCTTAAGGTTGAGAAAATTCCAGCTAAAGCTCAATCTAGTAAAATGTACCTTCGAGGCTAGATCGAGAAAATTACTACGATTCATGGTCAGTGAAAATGGGATTGAGATCGACCTGGATAAATTTAAGGCTACATAGGAGCTACCTTTGTCGCGTACCCAAAAAGAAGTTTGAAGTTTCTTAATAAGGTTAAATAACATCGCTCGTTTCATTTCACAACTAACGGAGAAATGTGACCCTATATTCCGTCTCCTTAAGAAACACAATCCAGGTGTATGGGATGAGGAGTGCCAAAAAACTTTTGACAAGGTTAAACATTACCTGTCCAATGCCCTAGTACTAATGCCACCTAGTCTAAATAAGCCGCTGATATTATATTTGGCAGTATTTGAGAATTCTATGGAATGCTTGCTTGGTCAACATGATGAGTTAGGAAGAAAAGAAAAAGCAATATACTATCTCAGTAAGAAATTCACTGAATATGAGACAAGATATTCGCCAATTGAGAAGTCATGTTGCGCCTTGATTGGACAACCCAAAGACTGATATAATACATGTTATACTACACAACTTGGCTCATCTTAAAATTGGACCCCCTAAAGTACATGATGGAGTCGACTGCTTTGAATGGAAAGATGGCCCGGTGGCAAATTCTGCTTTCTGAATTTGATATAGTCTATGTGAATTAGAAGGCTATAAAAGGGAGTGCAATAGTAGCTTTTCTGGCCAGTAGAGCTCTAGAAGATTACGAGCCTTTGAACTTTAATTTCTCGAATGAAGTTCTAATGTATGTTGCAACCACTGAAGAAGACTCTCAAGAAGATCATCTTTGGAAGCTAAACTTCGACGGAGCCTCAAACTCTGTGGGTAACAGCCCAAACAGAGATCATTACCCATTTACTAGTAAATTGGATTTTGATTGCACGAATAATATGGCAAAATACAAAGCATGCATCATGGGCATCCGTGCAGCCATAGAATGCAAGATCAAGTTATTAGAAGTATATGGGGATTCTGCATTAGTAATCTATAAACTCAAAGGTGAATGGGAAACGAGAGACCTCAAATTGATCAATTATAGAAGGCTAGTTCTTGAATTAATTGAGGAGTTTGACGGCTGACGCCTTAGCTACTTTAGCTTGCATGATCAAAGTGAATAAACAAGAGGACGTAAAACCTATCCAGATGAGTGTTTATGAGGCTCCGGCTCATTGTTACAACATTAAGGAAGAAGAAAAGGACAATCACCATTGGTACCACGATATACTATAATATGTGAAGAATCGTGAATACCCTGACCAAGCAACCGAGAATAATAAAAGAACATTGAGAAGATTGGCCAATGACTACGTCTTAGATGGGGAGATTCTATACAAAAGAAGAGAGGATCAGGTGCTATTAAGATGTGTGGACATTGTTGAGGCTAAAAAAAACTTGGAAGAATTCTACGAGAGTATATGCGAAACACATGCTAATAGATTTACGATGGCCAGGCAAATCATGAGATTTGGATATTATTGGTCCACTATGGAAGGGGATTGTATCAATTAAGCCAAGAGATTCCATAAGTGCCAAATTTATGAAGACAAAATTCATGTGCCTCATTTACCTCTTCATGTCATGACTTTTCCATGGCCTTTCTCTATGTGGGGCATGGATGTCATTGTGCCGATATCGCCAAAAGCTTTCAATGGGCATCGATTCATCTTCTTAGTCATCGATTACTTCACCAAGTAGGTAGAAGCCACTTCATTTGTTAATGTCACCAAGTTGGCAGTTAGAAAATTTTGAAGAAAGAAATCATATGTCGGTATGGAATGCCAGAAAAGATTATATCTAACAATACATTGAACTTGAACAACAGCACGATAGTGGAGTCTGTAGTCAATTAAAGATTAAACACCATAACTCGTCACCATATCGTCCAAAAATGAATGGTGCGGTAGAGGCAGCCAATAAGATCATTAAGAAGATTGTGGGAAAAATAGAGACTTATAAAGATTGGCATGAGAAGTTACCATTTTCCCTCCATGCCTATCGAACATCTGTCAAAACCTCCACCGGGGCAACGCCTTTCTCTTTGGTTTATGAAATGGAAGCGGTTTTGCCCATTGAAGTCGAGATGCCTTCCTTCCAAGTTTTGTCAGAATGGATCCAGTCTTGATATGATCAGTTGAACTTAATTGAAGAAAAGAGGCTAAGGCTATCCGTCATGGTCAGATGTACCAAAAACGAATGATGCAAGCTTATGAAAAAAGGTCCCCCTCAGAGAATTCCATAAGAGGGACCTAGTTTTGATAAAGATCCTTCCCATACAAAAAGATTTCAGAGGGAAATGGATGCCAAATTCGGAAGGGTCTTATGTGGTAAAGAAAGCCTGTTTCTAGAGGAGCGCTAATTTTGACTGAGATGGATGGAAAAAATCTACCCAATCCTGTGAATTCGAATTCAGTCAAGAAGTACTTCACCTAAAAAAAGAAAAAAAAAGGGAAATGCCAAGACGAAAACCCACAAAGGGAGCCTTGAGACCAAAAGGGTTTTGAGTTGAAAACCCGAAAAAGGGCAGCTAAAATTTTGATTGAAGATTAAATATGTGATGGTAGGGTCTTCTCAAAAGGAAGAATGTTATGTCTTGGGGCATCAATGAAGTACTCTGGATCTTCTAAACACATATCAGGCTCAAAATGGTCCTCGAGAAGTTTGTGCAGAGAAGCTCATGCTGCGATATTTAGGGCACTTATTTTCATTTTACTCATTTTGAATTTTAGCAGCGTTTGCTACTTTGGTTAATCTATCCATTTCAAGCTTTGCTCCCAATAAATTTCAACCTTGCCTATTGTTATAATCTTTTTCAAGCATTTTTTATTGAAATAACGATTAATGGACTAATAATATTCAAGTAAAAGGAGTTCTGCATATTGCTCTGAAAGGTTTTCTAAATAGTACAAGGACTTGGAATAGGACCACTGGTCAGAACTAACCAAACTTAAGGGTTGGAAACATTTGAGAAAGAATAGTCTAAGTTATGACTATTTCTTCGGATTTTCTGTCAAATATACCAGCTCAATAAGAAGGCATGGTAACACATCAATGATAGAACCTTGATGAACAATGAGCAATGACAACCTAAGCATTAAAAAGAGATCATTCTCGAAAAATGACATTTTACATTCATGCAAATATCATTCATACACATCTAGTTAGGAGCATTTGATTCATTCTAATCATGACATCCTAATCACTTGGCATAAATAGGCCCATCAAATGGATTTTACAGGTCATGTTCCCCAGAAAATAGTGTAATAGATCAGAGAAACCATAAATCCTATACCCCTGAAGTTGCAGTGGGACAGATTGAAATCATAACGGCGAATCTTATCTCCCTGAAGTTGCAGTGGAGCAGGTTAAAAAAACAAATCTTATCTTCCTGAAGTTGTAGTGGAGTAGATTGAAGTTACAAATCCCATACCCCTGAAGTTTTAGTGGGACAGATTAAAGTTATAATGGCAAATCTTATCTCCCTGAAGTTGCAGTGGAGCATATTGAAGCCACTAATCTTATCTTCCTGAAGTTTCAATGGAGCAGATTGAAACGATAAGTCCTATACCTCTGAAGTTGCAATAGGTCGGATCAAATCTACCATAGCAAGTCTTATCTCCCTGAAGTTGCAGTGGAATAGACTAAAGCTACAGGCTACAAATCTTATCTCTGTGAAGCTGCAGTGGAGCAGATTAAAGCCACAAATCTTATCTCCCCGAAGTTGTAGTAGAGCAGATTGAAACGATAAGTCCTATACCTCTGAAGTTGCAGTAGGTCGGATCAAATCTACCATAGCAAGTTTTATCTCCCTGAAGTTGCAGTGGAATGGACTAAAGCTACAGGCTACAAATCTTATCTCTTTAAACTTACAATGGAGCAGATTAAAGCCACAAATCTTATCTCCCTGAAGTTGCAGTGGAGCAGATTGAAACGATAAGTCCTATACCTTTGAAGTTGCAGTAGGTCGGATCAAATCTACCACAGCAAGTCTTATCTCCCTTAAGTTGCAGTGGAATAGACTAAAGTTACAGGCTACAAATCTTTCTCCCTGAAGTTGCAGTGGAGCAGATTAAAGCCACAAACCTTATCTCCCTGAAGTTACAGTGGAGCAAGTTAAAAATAACAAATCTTATCTCCCTAAAGTTGTAGTGGAGTAGATTGAAAATAGCAAATCTTGTCTCTCTGAAGCTGCAGTAGAGCATATTAAAGCTACAAATCTTATCTCCCTGAAGTTGCAGTGGAGTAGATTGAAGCGACAAGTCCTATACCCTTGAAGTTGCAGTGGGTTGGAATGAAGCTACTTGAAAAAGAGGAGCACCAAAGAAGTCGTGATTTGGTGAGACTAGATGAAATTGGTCCTTCTTAAAAGTCTTTGCTCTATTCTCGTTACACGAAAACGAGCAAAGAGGGGCAACTGTGAAAGCCCAATTTCGTCCGGGCCCAACCAAACCAAATAAAAAAAAAGTTCATTTACCTATTACCTAATTTACAAACCCAAATAACACAAAACCCTAAAGCCCACGTAGCCCAAACAGCTAAACAATTTTCAGTAAAAAAAAAAAGGAACAGAAACCCTAGCTACCGCCCCTAGTCCCTAGCCTCTGCCACCGCCACTCCTCCACCGCCCAACCGCCACCTGGAAAATTAGCAGTAGAAAGGACAGTAGACAGTACCAAAAAATATGAAATATTGTATTGAAATCGGCTATAAAGCCATAGAAACATCAATGTATTTTTTTGGAGGGGACGGAGAAAATATATAAAAAAAAAAAGCAATTGAAACAGAAATCATACAAGGTGAATCATTTTTTCTTATTTTTTTGTTAAATAAGTAGATAATAATAAAATTTTTTTACATGTCATTCGGTCTTCGCACCATCATCGGTGTTTCTTCCGGCCCTAGAGGCCGTCGAATCCCTTGGGATTTGGCCAAGGTTGTGGCGAAGGACATTGAATTGAAAGGCTTTCTTCCTTTTTAGGAAGTTTCGGCTTTAGTTTAAGATTTTTTTTAACTCCGAATCAGAGTTCTATATGAAAAAGGGGTTAAAATAGGCTTTTGAGTAATTTTTCGACCACCGGAGACGGTGGTCACTGTCGCCGGCGACCGGTGGCTGCCAGCGGAGCACGGTAGCTCCCTTAGCCTGCCCTAAGAACAGTTGAGAGAAAATAAAAATGAGAAAAGGAGTTTTTTAAAAAACAGTGGGCTGAATGATTTTTTTCCCCTAATTTTTTACTTATATAACCTTCAAAACGACGTCGTTTTGGGCTTAAGTCACATACGCCAAAACGGCGTCGTTTTGGGTCCGACCCAACCCGGATCCTCCTAGGATCCGCGTGTTTTTGAAGCAAAGGGTCTAAGTGTTGATCCAGTCATTCCGCTTTTTAATTGTTTTTCAATCTGGTCCTAATTCCTTTAATTTTTTTTTCTTTTAGATTGCACCATTCAATTTTGTTTTGTTTTCAATTTAGCCCCCCGATTTGCCAAAGAAACGGTGCGTTTAATAGGTTTTAGTGTATTTTCCCATTTAGTCCTTATTTCTTTTCACGCATTTTATTTTGGTCCTTTATTTTGTTTTATTATTATTTTATTTACAATTTGTCCCCTAAATTTCATTTAAATTTTGATTTAGTCCTTTATTTATTTATTCATTTATTTTATTACATTTTAGCCCTTTTTCATTTATTTTATCCCGATTTGCCCCCAAAATTTTACTTAAATTTTGATTTAGTGTTTCTTATATTTATGCATTTATTTTATTGTAGTTTAGGCTCTTAATTTCATTTCAATTTCGATTTAATCCATATTTATTTAATTTCGACCCTGTATAGATTTTTTTTATATATTATTTTTTATGTATTATTTTATTTATTTACTTATTTGCTTATTTATTATGCCTTCATTTTTTATTTAAAATTGTTTTTTATTTTATTTTTATCTTCTTTTCATCCAGCTTTTATTTATTGGTTTTATTTGTTTTATTATTTGTTTTATTATCTATTTATATTTATGTATTACTTCTTTTTATATATACTTAAAAATTAGATTGTTAATACTCTTTTATTTGCAAAATTTTTTTTATTTATTATCGCTTATTTTAGAATTAGAAAATCCGTTTCCCTAACTTACGGAATATGGCTTTCTTCTAAAACTGAGATAATTGAATATCTATTTTAAAATAAATAATAAAAAGATTTTAACGTCTATTCTCGTTTTCAAGGATTTAAGGCGTTGTGTCCTAACTCACAGGACATGATTCTTTCTTCTCGATTAACTTGAAAGTTAGTTTTTGCACGATGCATAAAAAAGGAAAATTTTTAATCGAAGCAATATTCATTATTTTTGGAATTAAAAAGAGTTGTGTTCCTAAGTTACGGAATATGGCTTCTTTTTAAAACCGAGATAGTCAAATATCTACTTTAAAAAAAAAAGATTTTAGCATTTGTTTCATTTTTGAGGATTTAAGGCATTGTGTCCTAACTTACGGGATATGATCCTTTCTTCTCGATTAACTTGAAATAAGCCCATTTTCGTGAAAACTAATTTAGTTAAGTAATGTCTTAATAAGGGATTGTATTTTAAATTCTCTTCAAATTTTCAATTTTCTACTCTAAAAACGTCAAGTAATCAATTAGGTACCAATTTTGGGCGTAATGAGGGTGCTAATCATTCCTCGTACGTAATTGACTCCCGAACCCATTTTCTGGATTTTTGTAGACCGAAAAATATTGTTTTAATAAATCTAACCTTTTATTAAAACAATCAAACTACGAGGTGATCCGATCACACATTTTATTAAAAAAGATTGGTGGCGACTCCCATCTTTGTTTTCAAACTTAAGTCGATTTCAAAAAAAAAAAAAAGTTTCGACACTAGTATTGTATCAATGATAGGTGCTAGAGGAATTGTTAGATATATTGCTCCAAAAGTGTTTTTTCGAAACCTAAGAGGAGTTTCTCATAAATTTGATGTCTATAGCTACAGAATGATGGAGCTTGAAATGGTCAAAGTTAAAAAATATATATTAATGTTGAAGCGTCCCGAACCAATGAAATATATTTCCCTGTCATGAATTTATAATCATCTTGATCAGTCTACAAACTTGAATATTAATGAAGAAATAACAGAAGAAGAAAAAGAAGTACCAAAAAGAAAAATTTGATTGGAGTGAACATTTGGTGCATTCAAACCAATTCATAAGATAGACCATCAATGACTAAAGTATCACAAATATACCCACTTAAGATGTTACAAACATTTGTTAACTTGAATAATTTACTCATGTTGAATCAGCCATAAGTAAATTTAACAAATTATATATTGTGATCACATAACTTTTTTTAATATTTTTTAAATATTTATTAAATGTTAATTGTGTAAACATAAATGTAACATAAATGATTAAATGCATCAAAATTTTAAATATATATTTGTTTATTAATATTAACTTTGTGTTCATTAAATGTCTTATGTTTGTATATTTAATAGTGGGTAAAAGTATTATGGAGGTCCCTATATTAAGAGTCGGATTACATTTTGTTTCTTTTATTCAGAAATGGACAAACTAGTCTCTATACATTAGATTAAAAAGTAATTGGTCATTCATGTTAAAAATTTTATCTATTTGTACTGTTAAAAATTAGTATGATTGACAGAATAACCAGACAATGACATGTAACATGTCACGTGTACCTCATCTTACAATTAATCTCGGATTCTATGTGTCTAATAGTTATGCTACTATTAATTGCAATTAATCAATTAAGTTGGTTGTGACTTTGTTATTACATTATCATATTTTGATTTAATTAGGAGAAGTTTAGCTAAGGAATGATAATATGAAGTTATCTAATATGACTTTGTTTAGTGTTTAGGGTTTAAGAATGGTAATCTAAAGTTATCTAAGTTGGTTGTAAATGGAATAAATATAAAACTATACATGAATTTTTACTCAATGTGTATTTCAATACCTGAACTTTGATTCGATGCAATTATATACATTAAATTATGAAACTTTGATTTTAGTTCAATTGTACATATTTGAATAAATGAATACATCTATTAATTTTTATATTGAATAAATAAAATTATTTATATATGCAATGCGTTAACGTAAAATGATGTTATATTGATAATTGTGTTAGTAATTTTTGAATTATTATTTAATAATTTTGTATTTAAATTTAAATAAAACATATAAATATTAAAATTGAAACAATTTATTTTTATTTCTTTTAATAATAAAATTAGATTATGGTATATATTCACACGATTTGGGTGAATTTTCTATTATTATATATACTAGAAACTCTGTGCCTATACATGTGAAAACAACATATTTAAAACATAGATATGTGTTTAAATTGTAAATAAAATGAAATTAAAACACATGAATACATTACATTAAGAATATTAAATGAATACAATTATTTATCATAGTGTTGCCATCGATCTTAAGTAGATGTTGAGTTAATTTGTAACACCATATCAAATCTCAATCAATAACATTATTAATATACACAATTGATAGAGGTAATAAAGTTTGCATAATAAATTTAAAATGTATAAATAATTAAAATAAAGTATTATTGAGTGGTAGTTTTAAAGTTTTTTCCAATATAATTGGCATGAGTTCAAATCTCACCATATGTATATTTTTATTGTTTTTAAATTAAAACGATTAAAATACCCTTGAATAATATTATTTATTTTAAATAAAAAAAAGGCATTTTCGTAATTTCTCTAATTAAGTTGGTGCTCACCTGCCTGATTAACCCATGACACCAATTCAATTCAGAGTTTAAATAATAGTAAGTATATATATATACAATTGATGGAGGCAATAAAATATACATAATAAAATTAGAATATAAAAAAAATAAAGTTTTAGTTGAGTTGTAAATTAAAATTTTTACTAATACAATTGGTATGTGTTCAAATCCTACCAAATACATAATTTTTTTGTTTGTTTTTTAAAGTAAAAATATTAAAATACCCTCAAATAATATAACTTAATTTAATAATGGAATGGCATTTCTATAATTTTCCTAACCAAGTTGGTGCCCAGTTGACTCATGATACTAACTCAGTCAAGAGTTTTAATTTTTAATGAAAACACTAACTAAAATATTAATTTTTAATGTTGTTAGCGTGACAACTTGTATGAGAGTCCATGTACACATCATGCTAATATAGTGCCATTTATCTTATATATCACATCAACAAATAATTCAAAAATTATAAAAATTCAAAAAAATATAAATATTCATAAAAATTCAATAAAATTAGCATGGAGTATAAGTGAACTATCATACAAACTATTGCGCTTAAAAATTTAACATTTTAGTTAGTATTTTCATTAAAAAAATATTATTTCAACTTTTTTTCAAAAAGTTAATGATCAAATTTGATTTTTTTTTTTAAAAGTTTAGGATCAAATTTAGCTAAAAGAAAGAAATAAAAGTCAAATTAATAAAAGATATAAAGATTAAGAATTAAATTTGATATTATGCATAATTTAAAAGTGATTTGGAAAGAGGATGAGTTATAAGTTGGAATGATTATTGGTAAACAAATATCGTTGAATCCGGAGAATTTCTTTGTATAAGATTAAAGTATGATTTGGAAACAGGATTTATGATACTAACAAATATAATAACTTTATGTCTCACTTTGTGGCTTCATTATCAACACTGTTTAAAATATCAATACAAAAAATATATGCAAACAATTGATAAAATTCAAAATAAAGTTTAAAGTATATATTCTTGCTCATTGTTCCTCTACTGATGTATTTTTACATCTCACAGCTTTGGCAAATCGTTTAGTCCCGTTCATCTTTGGTGCAAGAATACTTGTTCAATGAGTAACTACACACTCTTTTTAGGGTGGTTATTTCTCGACAAACCTCTTGGTTGTCTCTGCACATTTACCTCCTTTATTACTAAACGGTCATTTAAGAGTCTTAACTAGTAATCTGAGCTGTTTCCCTCTCAACGATGAAACTTATCCTCCATCGTCTCACTAGCCGACCTTAACCCCTATTATGACCTCCAATAAAAATGTTTTATCAAAATGGAGTCGTATTCCAAGAGCTGGCATTGAAGCAGATAATGAAGTATGTCGGTCCAATTGATTAAATATTTGCCTGGTCTTGGGTTGAGAGTTTTCTTTGTTCAGTAGGCAGTCAGGTACATCCTACATGCATACTATGTATAAATACAATATAGAAAGTAAATAATTAAAATATGATACAATATGACAAAAATAGAAAGAAATGATACCATCATTGCCATAATATATATAATACAAATTATTTACGTTTCAAAATTATTATTATTAAATTTAAATTTTTATTATCAAAAAATATCACATGTCAACTCTTAATTAATTGATGGCATTGAAGATAATGGTAGAGGTTCATAACCATTACCGAATTATAGTTTAAATATTTAGTTGGATAAAAAATGGTTTAGATACCTAATTTAAAAAAACGGCATAATTTGAGGTGGCTTATTAAATTAAACTTAATTATTATTTTAGGATAAATATCATAATTATAGATGAATTTTAATTTAATATATAATATTATACATTAATCTTGATTTTAAATAATTTTATACATACAATTTTAATTTAATTTAATTTTCACATATTACTAACAATAGATGTAACCTGAATTTAGTTCATCTCCATGCAGTTTCCATCTAATCCTCCATTTCTGTCTTCTTCCATATAATTAATAGATTATATACATAGACTTTGGCAACACCGTAAAGCCAATTTTCCAATATGTAAATCTAGAAATTCCATGTAACCGCTTGCAATTTCCTGTAAATTTCCAGACTTGAAATATCACTATCATTTACTTTAATAAAATGGTTTCAACATAGACCAATGAAAGCTCCAAAATTCTATGTATCTCATTGCAAATCACTGCAATACCGTAAGTTCTGGGTAGTCTAATCCTGTTTGAACATCCCTTCATAAACTTACTCCACCCTGCATTTCTGTAACATCAACAACATGCTTCCAATTTGTTTTCCTCTCTTCTTCTTTCTTTTTGCCTTGATCAGGAGTTCCGACGATTTTATCCTTGACGATCAGCAGTACTCAGCCTGCAGGGAAACGCTAACATGCGGAAGCGTATCAAGTATCGGTTACCCTTTCTGGGGATTGAACCGTCCGAGGTACTGTGGGCAACTAGGATTTGAACTGAGGTGCGAGAATGATGTAGCGGAAATCATGATGAATGAAAACACCTTACGAGTTCTTGACATAGACCCTGAACTGCAGAGTCTTAAGGTGGCTAGGGAGGATTACTGGAATGGTTATTGTCCCACAGAATTTATCAACACCTCGATCAACTACGACCACTTCAATTACGGCTCAAACCTTAGGAACCTCACCCTATTCTACGGATGCGACCTACCGTCAAACTCGACAGTTATTTTTCTAACTAACTGCACCGTCAATAATACACTTATGGATGTGTCATATGCTGCTAGAAACATGTTGGGTGATCCTCGGCATGGGGGATGCCGTGGAATCGTCGTAGTTCCGGTTTATGAAGCTGCAGCACAGGATCTGGAGGTGAACCCTATGACCGTGCAGGCTGCTTTAAGAGGACGTTTCGAATTGCAATGGGAAGCGGATAATGATGAGTGCAGAAGACGCAGAGATTCAGATGGGGTTTGCGGATATAATCAAACTTCAAATAGTTTCACTTGCTTTTGCAGCGATAAACCTAGTGAAACCACATGTTTACCAACAACTGAAGGTACGTTATGGCTCTTCTAGTACTGCAATTTTGCTCAGCTGTTTGTTGTTGCAGAACGTACAGGTTACTTGGATAAGTAATAAATTATTGCTAGCCTTAAAATTTCCATCGACTGACGCTTAATGGCCCCTGGAAACTTCGTTTTCAATAAACTCAACTACTTCCCATAATTCTCTTCCTTTCCTTCCTACTATTCTCTCGTAATTCATTAAAGAAAAAATTAAATAAATAAATAAATTATTAAAATAGTCACTTTTGTTTACCTCGGGTTACATTTTAGTCATTTATATTTGAAATGTTATGTTTTAGTCACTTACGTTAACATGTTGTAACATTTAGTCACTGAACCGTTAATTGTCGTTAAAGGTGTAATAGTAAACAGATGTGGCACGTTAAATCATCATTTCAAACAAAAATTTTAAGTTAAATTATACAATTGGTCCCCATATTTTTTCGTTTTGAGCAATTTAATTTTTTTCTTTTATGTTCTTTAACTTTTTCTTTTCTTTTTTTTTCATTATCTTTTGTTTCCCCTTTGTTTTCCTTCTTTCTCCATCTCTTTTAACGTAGTTTTTCTATATTTTCTATTTGTTCAAACTTTTTTATGTTTATGAAAAAAGAAAAGCTAAAAGCTAAAATCAAAATAAAACTTGCTTCGCACTCACATTTACAAACCTTCATCGTCTATTATCGCTTTAAAAAAATCAATTTGGATCTCTCAGTGACCTAGCCCACAAGCTCACTTAACTCGAAGACCTCTCCAGTCGTGACTTATTGCAGTTCACCCCTCAACAAAATTTCTCAAGCTCATTCCCTTAACCTCCTAACCAACCCCCACAAACACCTTATCTATCTTACCTACAACATTCTCGCCCTCTCGAAACTACGTTGTTTCACGGATTCTTCAAACGAGCTCTACGCTCTCAATGACTAAAATGACCACCATACAAAACTTACCCTTAACTTTACCTAAACCAATTTGGTTCCATGCTCCCTTTCTCTCTTTGGTTCATATATCCATGCTTGGCTTCCAGTCAAGCTTGCTTGGGAATATCCAAGAAGGTTTAGATCAATTTCATCATTTGCTTAATTTTATTCATTGAAAAAAAAAAGAAAAAGAAAGAAATAATCTACACAATTCTGTAAAAGTTTGGAAACAGAAAAAATTTGTTTCAAATATAAAAATTCAATTTATGTTTAGATTTGATTAAGAATATGATTTTTTATATTGATTAGTTAGATAGGATTTAAGTTTCAATTTTAGGTTATATTCAAGTCGAGATTTGATTAAGAATGAATGATATTCGGTTTTTGAGTGAAATTTAATTTAGGAATCATGTGTAAGAAACAAAGACTTGATTTATTTGGTGGGTAAAGATTATGTTTCTGCAGTGAAGAATATGAGAAAAGAGAAAAATAAAGGGAAAGATGAAAAGGAAAATAAAGAAATAAAAAGAAAAAAATTAAATTGTTCAAAAAAGAAAAAATATAGAGACTAGTTTTAACAAATAGAAAATAAAAAATAAAAAAAAAACTACGTTAAAAGCAATGAAGAAGGGAGGAAAATAGAGGGAGGAGGAGAAGAGAATGAAAAAAAAGAAAAAAAAATTGCTCAAAAGGAAAAAGATATAGGGACTAATTGTATGATTTAACCTAAAATTTTCATTTGAAATGATGATTTAATGTACTGCGTTAGTTTATCTTTACATCGTTAATGGTAATTAACGCTTAGTAACTAAAATATTACAACACGATAATATAAGTGACTAAAAAGTTACATTTCAAACATAAGTGACTCAAATGTAACATGAGACAAACAAAAGTAATTATTTTAATAATTTACTCAAGAAAAAAAAAAGTCTTCCTACTTCATCATCATAAACTTGACCTTGATTTTGGCTCCAAAATCTGTGTTTGCCAATAATATTTTGAGATGCAGTGTTTTACCCTGTTTAGAATTGATAATGGGTCGGGTTAGGTCAGTGCAAAAAAAATTAGGTCCGTTTTCTAGACTTGGGCCTAGCCTAGCCTGAAAAATGAGCTTAAAAATATTAGACCCGAATTCGGTCCAACCTACTTACATTAACTTTTTTAGATTTTTTTTATATAAAAATAAAATCAAAAACGTAATACATCTAATAGATTAAAAATATTTAAAAAAAATTATACTTAAATAATACTAACATAGTTACAACTTAACAAATAAATTCTTCTAAAATAGTAGCAAAACTAACAATAAAATAAGAGTTATACAATATTTAAACAATAACAACAAAATAGTAGCAATATAACAGCGAAATGGTATAAAAAAACAGCATAACAGCAATAAACAAAAGCAAACATCAGTAAAAAAAATTTTGTTAAATTTGGGTTGGGCCAAGTTGGGCCAAGTTGGGCCAGAACCAAAAAAATCTTGCCCTAAACTCGGCCCATTTTCTAAACAGCCCTTATTTTTTTATTTAAACCCCTTTTTTTGAACTTATATTTTTATCCAAACCCTTTCATTTTTAGAATGAATATTCAAGTCTAGACGGATAACTCGACCCATAATCAAGTCTAACCATGGTGCTAAAACATTGAAATTGATTACTGTTTTCGGGGACCGAATCGTCTGGAAAGTTGTAGCGTTCCAAGGGGGAAGCTAAGAATGGTGATAAAATTAAGTTTTTAGGGTGTACCCACTTATATATTTAAGAACCTTCTTTTCCTTTTTAAGTTGAGGTCAAGACGAGATTTATACATCTTGTCTATTCTTTTAAAACAATTAGTGTGACTGACGTTCTCATCACTGGTTTTTTCTATCAAGTTCAGTCCATCAAATTTATCCTACATGTTAAGAGTGCTCGACATGAAATCTAACAGTCAAGAGTTACTCTCATATTACTTATTAACGAATCATTACCGTCTCTTCAAAAGAGATAATTGTGATGTCATTTGATAAACTAATGATTTGTTGGTACCAACATTCAAGTTAAGTGGTGAATTATTGATTCATGGGTCCGTGAATTGCTAAACAAATCACAAACAATATTCATTTTTACCAATTATTTAATCAGTTACTTCATAAGATTTAATGGTTGAAATTTGTGAGTGAATTATTAAATGATTAAAATTGAAGAGTATCCACTGTATTGAGTTTTGCTGTAAATTGTATTTACAGGGTCCAGTTCCAAGCTGCAGCTCAAACTAATCATAGGTATGAACCAATTTAATGGGTCATAATTAATGCACTAATTAATATTTGATGTGACTGCAAAACAAGATCAACAATTTTCCAAGAAATGCAAGTAATGGGGTTATCATATAATTTATTAACTACGTACAGAATTTATTCAAAATATCAATTTAAATTATATTAGTTGATTTTGTTTTTGTGAAATTAATAGATGTGGAGAACTTAATTTACCCTATTAATCCTCATTCATGTATATAACAGGATTGACAGTTGGTGCAACCGTTGTTGCTATTGTATCAGTAAGCTTCATTGTCTTGAGGTTCAAAACAAAATTATTGTCAATTCATTCCCAAGGACACAAAGCAACAATTGAGGCATTTATGAAAAAATTTGGTACATTTGCACCAAAGCCATATTCTTACAGAGAAATCAAGAAAATGACAAATAAATTTCATGATAATTTAGGTCAAGGAGGATATGGTAAAGTATATAAAGGAAAAATGTCTGAAGACCGTTTCGTCGCGGTTAAAGTCCTAAATGAATCAAAGGGAAATGGAGAAGATTTTATGTATGAAATAGCTAGTATTAGTAGAACTTCTCACGTTAATACAGTGCCTTTACTTGGTTTTTGTTTCGAGAAATCGAAGGGAGCTTTGATTTATGAGTTCATGCCTCATGGATCTTTGGACAAGTTCATTTATAGTCAAGGATCAAATAATCAAAGTCGTCAATTGGAGTGGAAAACTTTGTACGACATTGCACTCAGCATTGCTAGAGGGCTCGAATACTTGCATCAAGGTTGCAACACAAAGATCTTGCACTTCGACATAAAACCTCACAATATCCTTTTAGACGAGAAATTTTGTCCCAAAATATATAATTTCAATTTGTCTAAATTATGTGAAAGAAAAGAGAGTATAATTTACATGGCTTGTGCAAGAGGAACAATCGGATATATTGTTCCAGAAGTGTTTTGTCAAAACTTTGGCGAAGTTTCTTATAAATCAAATGTCTATAGCTATGGAATGATGGTCCTTGAAATGGTGGGAGGAAGAAAAAAATATTGATGTTGGAGTGTCTCAAACCAGTGAAGTGTATTTTCCATCATGGATTTATGAGTATCTTGATCAATCTATGAACTTGAATTTTAAAGGAGTAATAGTTGAAGTGGAAGAAGAAATAACAAGGAAGTTGATTATAGCGAGTCTTTAGTGCATTCAATGTGACCCATCTGATTGACCTTCAATGACTAAAGTGCTAGAAATGTTGCAGGGAAGCCTTCAATCTTTGGTAATTCCACCTAAACCTTTTGTATCTTCTCCTATATGATCCCCTAAAATCAAGAAATAAAAAGAGACTTGGACTAGATTGGTTGAATGAAAATCAAGTGATTAGTCTGATAGATATAGAAAAGTGAATAAACATTGAATCGGTCAAAAAGCGATTCAACTGCAAAAATTCATATTGGATTAATAAAAATCGTTTTTTTATATTTTCTTTTCAAAGGTGCGACCAATTTGATATTTGATTTTGTTCAACAAAGTGTACCATAACAACTATGGTAACATTTATTATATACTTTGTTGGCTTATCATCTTCCTATGATTAGAAAAATGGACTTAATTTGGTTAATTGCCAAGTTTTACATAATGCATTGTCATGAGTTATAACTTGGATTTGATGGTTTATAACATAATGTTGAATTCAGAGGATTTTTTTGCATTACTTTCAAAAAGATTAAAGGATTAATTGGAGGGAAATATGAAAAACATTTTTAATGAAAGGAGTGGAAATTGTTGAACCAAATTAATTAATTGGACAGATCAAATCAAGAATTGATTGGAATATTTATCTAGAGAGAGGTATCAAATTGATTAACTCGGGAGTCAATATGAAATTTTTTAAATTTTTTATAAATTTTTAATAATTTATTTAATTGAATTAATTAAATCAGTAACCCGATCAATTCAATTATTAATTTAGTTTTAAAACTTTAAACATAATAAATTTTTAAATTATATTTGGGTTAACAGTTTAGCCTAATGAGCCTAATTCACTTGTATCATAAGTAAATTTCATTCACAATACAAGTTAATCTAAAGCAAATTATTATTTTAATAAATAAATAATGTTTTTATTTATATTTAATTATAAAAATATATTCATAGGTATTTTTAATGTCTTATTATTTTTTAAAACATTAAATTTGAGCTGACTCGAGCCAACGCAAATGAAATTAACTAGAATTTTCAAAAATCGAGTTACAACCCAGTGGTGGACCTTGTAACTCCAGAGGAAATTTCCTAATTTAAGAGCTGAGCAGAAAAATTGCAACTTAAACTTGACTAAAAAGATAATCAAAATTTAGTCATAATCCAAGAGCCGGCAATGAAGAAAATGGCAAAGTTTTGGGTCCTCCGCATGTGTATTGACCAAACTTGATAATTTGAGTACCACTCAATTATAATTATCAAAAAATAATTAAAATATGATATGATACTTTAAGAGCATGATTATAATATGTGAAAATATACATACAAGATGAGTGTGTGAGTGTGCGACTTCCCAAATCTAGCCTCCAACTAAAACTAGAGACTGAAATTTCGACTAACTGCTAAGGCTTGGAGTACTATTCCCAGTTATGGTTAGAAATATACAGAGCAAGAATGTGCAACAAAGACTAATAATAAATCATAAATATGGGAATTTTCTTCATATCAACTAGTTCTGTATGAATTTCATACACCCATTTCTAGTAGGACCATAGCCGAAATGTTCGAGGTCTGTACCTGCAATTGTTTGTCAAACTCGGTGTTTTGTTGTTTTCCTAGCTCACTATTTGATGCCACTGAATGTTGACGTCGTACTCTTGCACTAAAGGCATCCCAAATTAGACATGTTTCAAAACTTTTGAAATAGTTTGCTGCAAATGATACCATCATGACGACTCAGTGGCTTCCATCAAGGGGGCTTATGTGCTAGAGAACCTGAAAATCAGAAAAGGCCGAATACAGTCCTCTCAAGCATGGCATTATAACACAAACTATGCAATTCAAAACCTGCAAATCTACACATGCTCGTCCATAACAGTTATAGCTGCACCAAAAGATAACTTGGTGACATCAGCCCAGTAAGAAAAACCTATTGGTTGGGTGACCTTCAAGGATACATGACTGATATTCAGGGCTCAACAACTCCCGCCATGGAATCAGGATAATGTTGTAGGTCATCATCACAGTAGCATTCAGCACGGTTTTTCATGTGTAGCAACTAGCATCCCAAGCTTAAACTGTCTGAATCATACTTGCAGAAGTAATAAGCTATCTTGTTTAAGTTTCCCCACATTGCAGTCAAAAGCTTGGACAACTCGCCATACAGTTCTGACATCAATGCACAAAGGGTCGCTCATTCTTTTGGCTCGTGCAACTGCATCATCTAGAATTCACTCCTTATTTTTGCCTGTATACATAATAAACTTGAATCAAAACCCTAGCAATAAAAAGTTCCATGATTTCAAGATTTTCAGTTTGCAAGATACCATGAGCCACAGTCATATAATATGATGATTGACTAAAGAGGAAACTTCCAGGAGATCTCATGATCCATAGAACATAAGTCGGTGGCTTATAACCCTTGTGGACTAGTAACTCCTTGTTCCTCCAACTTGGCCTAAAGTTTCAATAAATCAGTTAAACAATCTAATAGGAAAACATATATAAGCTTTGCTTTAATGGAGTCTAGAGAGTATCACAAACTATTTTAAGAAAAACATAGGCATATGACTGGTGAGAATAAAATTTGTTTGGAAGCCAGATATTAGCTAGGTTGGTTCATGCAGTTATCATTTAGAGATGCATCAAGCAGGTTTGGAATCTACGGCCTCCTTTATAGTTTATACCAAAAGAAGAGAACAAATATTATTTTCTTACCAGTTTGAGTTTCAAATCTAAGATTGCCTGTCGTCGCTGATATGCAAAAAACTTCAATGACTGATAACCAAGAACAACGAAAAGAAATCATGGTTAAGCCTAGAAATATACAACAGAATAAAGTGGAAATTTTCAACAAAAGGGTAAGAACAGAAAAGTTGTGATTAGCGAGCAAAAACAAAGAGCTTACTCCGATTCTCTGTAATTCAATAGACCTTTGTAATGCTTCCCTCTTAGTTAGGAGATGATCAGTCATTAGCTTCGACGGGCGTCGATAGTTTTTTCCTCGGTAGATGATTATGGCATGACCTTCTTTTAGCTTCTCCACTGAAACCAAAATCCCACCACTCTCCGCTACAAGCATTTTTGCAGTATAGATAACTCGTAGGAACGCTCTCTGCATTGTGATTACCTTGACAACTTCTCTGTGCTTCCAGTGTTGATGTACTCCTTCTATGACGCCATTAAAGACCCCACGCCTACCTGAACCATATTAAAACAAAAACAAAACAGAGATAATTAGATCCAGCCAAGGATGCTGAAGGAAAACCAGCAGAAAAGCTATCTAAAATTTGAAAAACCAAGGATCTGAAAGATAAAGAATTGATTGGCAACTAGGAGAGCTTCAGTCTTTCCCTCACCAAGCACTAAGCAACTACTTAGCTTCAGTCCGATTTTCCGCAAGCATTCTCTCTCCTCTTCAGTAATGGTTTCGAGATCCAAATCTGGCTCAGCAGCTTGCCATGAAGAATTCAACTTTGCTAGCTTTTTAGCTGACTTCTCTATCTTTCCATTGAGCTGCAAAGAGAGAATTAATATTGTGTCAACAAACGGCAGTCCAAAGGATATAATATGATCATACGCAGGAAAACGATGCATTTGAAACAATATGATGTTGGCCAACACCATGCTAAACAAATGGTTTTGTGAAGGGATATTTGAAGGGAAATCCCCTCCAAATACATGGAAATCTAACAAAAATTTGAACATACCTTCGTCGGACTCACACCCGATTCTAACATGGGTTTAAAAACAGAAATATAATTGGAAAGGGATCTTACAATTGCAAGTTTGCGTTCTTGGTTTCTCAATTCCCTCTCTAAGTTTTCCTTTTGAGCTTCTACTTGAATTTCGAGTTCATTATTTTCTTTTTCCAGGACTCCATATTTGGTCTGAATATCCTGAAATTCTGCTAAAGTTCCTACAGTGCTAGTCTTCGCCAAAGGTTCATTAGCAACCTGAAAGGTTTCGGCTACTTTGACTCGAGCACCTTCTTCAATAAGTTGGCATCTCCTGAGTGCCATTTCTCTCTCCATTACAGAATTAGCAACACCTTGAGGAAGGAAGTCCTTCCCCCGGTAGAATATTATAAGGAACTTATTCCTTAGTAACAAAACTCCCCCCGTGAGATCCTGCAGAGTCAAGACTTATTAGTCATAGTAAATATACAGTTGTTGATAATCATAAACGTGCATGCATGTCATGCGGAAAAACGTATACAGAATTCCAGGCTTGGTAGGCTACGCAGTGATCCTTCTGAACTAAGTTACTCGGACTAGAGTATGAGCAAGGTTGAAGCCGGAAATATTGATTTGGGAGCTGGACCAACTTCGAAAAAGGTCTTTTCAAATTCCGAACAGTTTGACCCAACCCAAATTAATATTTAGAAAACAGCAAAATAAATTAAATACTCAATTTGGATTAGATACCATAATTATTTAACTTCTTTATTTTTTTTACCTTTTTTAACTATGAATAAAAAATGTTTAACACAACTAATATTCATTTAATTGATTGAAAAGATTAACAGAGAGAATCAAGCTAATAATAATGAATGGATTTAACATAGAAGTGTTACCAAATTTGTTATATCAAACAAATTCTACAAATGAAATCAATTATTTTTTCAAAAAAAAAAAGATAATTTTACTTTATTTTAAAATGATAATGTAAAATATTTCAAATTACTTAAATTTAAGGGGGCAAACATAATTTTTCCCTTTTTTACTTGATAGTATTTAAAATACTTAAAAAATTTGAAGGGGGGAAAGGTACCTGCCTGCCCCAGCTACGAGTGACAGATGAGTATATTCTAACACAGGTATGGTCTGATTATTAAGTTTTTCCATGTATTTGGTGGGCCTTGAAGGTCATATCCTTATATCTATGTGTTGGACACAAGTGTAGAACATTGATACTTCAAGATAATTTTTTCCTTAAATCGAGATATGTGTCATGCTAACAACGAGGTGTGTCACGCTAACAATGAGGTGTCTCATGCTGTTCCCTTAGTTTAGACATTTATACAAGCCTGATACAACTTAGATATGTCATATATGATACTTCTTGACAAAATAAAAACAGAACTACCCTATGTTTCTCCGACTCCTCATTTGTTTTGAAGTACCCATGTTTAACACCCATGCCCAGTACATATTCAAACATGAGGATAAAGATATGATTCTCCAAGAACCCTCCAAATAAATAGAAAAACTTGGAAATTTTTTAACATGCCCGTGTCAGACACACATGTATCAGACACTCACATCCAAGTCCGAGAAACCTAGGATCTGCCCATGGTTATAAACAGAGCAAATATCAGCGCGATGTGTTCATAACAACTCAAAAGAATTACAGGCTTACCTTGAGCTCATTAGCCATTTGCTCATTGTCAGTATTTTGTGCCCCCCACTTTATAGCAATCTTTGCTATGAGACTCTTTTCCCATAATTTCAAGATAGCATTAGCCAAGCCTTGAAGGTTCCTATTCCTCCCTGCAGCAAGAAGAATAAACCGGTATCAAGAATTCTGAAAATTGCAAACACGAGTGGAACACAAAGCGACTAAGCATACCCCAGGATATGTTTTGTTATGCAAGATTTAGAACATCAAATTCTTCATGTTAATACTAATGTTGAATGCAGATTTACCCTTGAAATAATTTCTCAATAATTAACAAGCACATTTTTCAGTTAGACTAGAATCGATTACTTCCCTGTCCCTTAGTTACTTAAAATGGTAAGGATACTACATGCATATGCCATAAGCCTAAAGTACTGCACGTATGCCATGCAAATGCGTGTGTAAGTTCTAGCCGATAAGTTTAAAATAGGTAAGGTGATACCAAGAGCAAAGTGAAAAGGTAAAAGATGAGCGAGCTTCCTCAAATTCGTCAACTCCTCATCTGTCAATTTTGGTCTAGTTTTAGGAGGAGAAAGTCTTGTTGGAGGCCTAAAGCCAGGAACCACTTCTGGAAGCAAGTCAGCATCAACTGGTAATGGCTTTCGCATCCACCAGTCAATAAAGCGAGGTCCTAAACCATCCAATAATCTATCAGTTTCCCTCTCATACAGTGATCCAACTACTGGTTGATTATTCTCATCTCTGTCTTCTCCATTCAAACTTCTCCCCCAAGTACTTGCATTAGATTTTTCTTGAGACATAGTAGTATTATTGTCTGAGGCCAAGTTATTGAATATTCTTCGACCATTTGAAGTCAGCCAGTGGTTCTGTCCTCTATAAACAACAAGAACATCTTTCTTGCACCATACAACCAAGCCCCCAGTCTTCATCTGTCATGTAATGATATAACAGTCAGAAACTTCGACAAAGTTAAATCCTGAATGTGTTGATGTTCTAGACCTAACAAACAATAATGTTAAATGAATATTTATAATCTTTAACAACAACATCAAAAACAATATAATTTGTAAACGAACAGAATAGCATTGAACCTTTCATCACACGTTCCAAATATTATGAAATTGAAAACTATAGTTTAATAATTAGAAGGCCAACTATGAGAGTTCTTAAATGAATTCTACCCTGAAATCATTTTTCTGCATAAATTTATTCATAAAAATACAAAAACATGATTAACAATAAACATCTTTGAAACTTCTTATTTAAAATGCAAAAGGAAATTAGCAGAAAATCAAACCTCAACAATTTCACTTGCTCTATCCATATTTCTACACAAAGGAACACCAAATTTAAGCATAACAAGCTCATTGTTCCTCCAAGCCAACCTTATCTCATCAACAACAGCCTGAGTTACACCAGCTTTCATCACCTTAACCCATTTCCTCATCCTCATAGCCTTTTTTCTCAGTCTCTCAAGCAAATCGTTATCAAGAATAATCTCAGCCTGTGTCAAAACTTTCTCCTTTTTCATCCTCCTAAACACAACTTTCTCTTCTTCTCTCACCCACGGCATTTTCCTATCAAATTTTTTCACTTCCCCATCACTTCCAATCTCCTCCAACCAATTCCCCATCTCAAATTCTTCAGATTTCCCAATCTGGATATCGTCTAAAACTCCATTCCCTTGTAGCTTTTCCACGTCTCTGATGATCTTTTTCATCACTTTCTTCCCTCTCACCCCGCTTTCCTTTCCAAACAATGCCTTTTCAGGTGCCTTCGAATTGTTGTTTGAGCTCCTTTTAGTAGTGGGTTTTGAAGCATTTAACACTTCATCGGGTTGGAGAAGGAGAGGACCCTTCATCCATGGAGGTGTTGGCATCTTAATGGGGCCATTCCTGTGGGTTTTTGAGACTGAGAATTTGGAATTTTTGTTGACAGAGTGATTTTCATTCTGGGTTTTGGAAGGGTTTTGGGTTGAGTTGAAGGAAGAAGAGAAAGGAATGGGAGATTTTAAGAGAGTGGTGAACATGAGTGGTGGATGGTGATTCAATAACAAGTTAGCAGAACTTGGACAGCTCTTTATTTTGGTTCGTTGGTTCTCTTTTTTTATATCTTTAGAATTTCAATATAAAAAAAAAATTAAATTACAGCTCACTAAATAGTATGATTTAATCACTAACCTCCAAAATATTACAAAATAATTATTAAATTATTTAAATATTTTTATTTAATTAACTAGATTATTAAAATCGCTATTATACGATTTACACCAAATGAAAACTCTCTTTTTCCTTCTCTTCTATTGTTCAATTTTTTTCATAAAACAACTTTAAACATAATGAATATATGAACCAAAATTCATATAATTATTTTCTTCGATCTCCAACATTGATAATCAGATTGACTTAAGTTTAAGATATGTTCTTCAACTTACTAAGGAGGATTGATCCACCGTACTAATCATCAAGTTGCCGCTTGGAACTCACTCATCAAGACTTAAAAAAAAAAAAACTTTAACAGCTTAATGACTTAAATGAAAATTTTCAAATGGTTCAGTGACCATTTTATAACTTTTTGAAGTTAAATGACCAAAATATAAACCTACTAACAGTTTAATAACATTAGTTGTAGTTTACTTACAATTTGAGGCTACTATATTTGTTAAAAGGTTTTATACATATTTATCTGAATTTGTTAATTTATACTTATTTGATAACTTTTTTATTGGTACCTAACTAACACCGTATACTGACATGATATTGATGATCAATAACAAAGGGATTATGGTAACACCACATTTTGAACAATTTCTATAAAATTTAGCTGAGAAATTTTTATTTTTAGTTTTAGTTTTTTAAGTGAAAAAATTATAACTAAACACAAAAGTATAAAAAAGTTCAAAAATTATGCAAGGTGGCAATGTTGAAGGTTAGAAATTTTAAAATCAATATTAAATTGATATATATATATTTAAAATTATTATTATGTTTTTTTTAAAATTATCACACAATTAAATTATTAAGTGATAATTTTATAATTTTTGATAGATAACTTTTCATAATTTGTGAGAAAAACATGTTTAGTGGTACATCAGCCCGAATTGAAGATTATTTTGTTCAAAAACCGGCCTGGACAAACCGAGTTTATCAAACAGGAGGATAACCTTAGTTTCAACCCAAACGCCTTGCGGATCTAATAGTTGGGTATAGCGGAAAGGCAGGAGAGAAGACATGGGAAATCAAAAACAGGAAGAAGATGAAGACAATAGAAGAGAAACAGCGATCGCTTCTACCCGTTCTTTGCAACCCAACTTCAAGCCTGTTGGTGTTACTCCTCAACAGCTTTCTAAATTCCAAGTAATTTCTTAATATTGATTTTCACATGATTTTGCAGCATCCATTTATCTTTTAGCAGATTGTTTTTTTAATGGAATCGAGATTAGGGGTAGTGAACTCTTGGGTTTTGTTTATGATTGAAGGAACTGAACCCTAGACACTTCTCATGGATTTAAATTGCAGTGGCACGTTTTCAATCTGTCGAACTTATCTTAATTTGTTGCGGGTGCGATGAATTGTATTTCAGTAAATATTGGTAATGAATATCAATGGCAGAAAGAAGCAAAACCTTGACCGTTGTGCCTAATATTACATTACGATTGCTATACGAGTCCCCAACCCTTTTACCATCTTTGGCAGATACGTCATGCGTTTTTAGTTCATCTTGATTTCGGGTGTAATAAATGTAAATTTTGTAGATAGCAATGATAATCCATAAAAAGCAACCATAGAATTGCATTACGATTACTTTTCAAGTCCCTGTAACTTTTTATGGAATTTAGATGCTGGGCAGTGAAATCTTTGGCTTACCTCTGACTCTTCGTTTTTTCTTGTAGATGATGACAGAACTTTGACATTGATAGGCTTTAAACCCTGTTAATTTGGTATGTTTGTTTAGGAGTTGAATGGGCAATGCTGTTTAAATTTATATGCTTTGAGGTATGTTTGCTTCCTTTTCATGTCCAATACATATCCGGGACATAACCCTTTAAGAATTTCCTAAATACTTGGAAAAGCTTTTAAAAAGTTAAACATTCGTATCGACCACTTGTCCATACTCGACACTCACACTCAAATCCGAGTAATCTAGGATAGAAGGATATCTTCTGGTTTTTGAATGTTCCATTTATTAGTTATCTCTGATATTCTCTTAATCTTTCTTTTCCACTGCATAAATTACTTCTAACCACCTGAACATTGCGTGTAATAGGAGCTTCACAGGAGGCGTTTACAAATAAAAGCGAAATCAAAGATTCACAAGAAACCAAAAGGTACCCGTTGTTATTTATATCATCCATGTTGCTTGACCCCATTTTTCTTGAAGTATTTGTATTCTACACCCATTTTCAATGGATATCTGAACATAGTATCTACGAACCCTGTAAATGCATGGAAAAACTTGAAATTTTTTTTTGAATATATCTGTTTCAGATCCATACTTGTGTTCGACTGTTCGGTAATCACAAAAATAGTATACTATAATCAGTAACTTTCTATTGTTGGATTTTTGGTTCATCACCCATAATCTCTTGTTCTATTCGTAGATCAAACCAAAAAATTTTCATGCTGAATACCTGAATAACTCATCATCTGCAATTGTTTCTTCTAATTATAGATCAAGCCAAAAGATTTTGTGCCAAATACATGAATTCTGCATGTTCTCAAGAATCAGATTCAAACACCAAAGTTGAAGATGAAAGTGTTCCAAACTCAAAGAGCCACAGTGAAGATGATAATCCCTTTACACTGCAAGACAATGATGTTGTGCAACTTGCAACAAAAAAGCGGCAGAAATTGCATTGGGGGTATGTTTCAAACTTTCACCTTAGACTGATCCTTAGCATCAACTCATTCATTAATTGAAAAGCTATGTCACCCGGACATTCTTTTTAACTTTCTGCTTTCCAAACATAAGTATAGGGGTAGGATCCTCCAATTATTTGAAAAAACTCAAAGTTGAGCATAGCGTGTTGGATGCATATCATATCTGATATTTAGGCCCCGAATCTAGACAACATTGCAGAGAAATATATTCATAAGCAAGAATTGCTGCTCCACCTGATGTGCTTATATCCTATTTATGTTACCTGAATTTTTTTTTTTCAAAAATACTCGCTTTTTGCGCTGCATCCAATACATATTCAGATATGGATATGAATATAGAGATATGATCTTATCAAATATATAAAAAAATGTAAATTAAGTATACTCGTCTCAGACATATGTCCATATCTAAAATTCATTCTTGAGTACGGATAACATAACTCTTATGTAGCATCATGAATTGCTACTCCATTTGACATATTGTCTAGTATATTAACAATTTCCTATGTTATGGTTTGTTCACAGGCTTGATACAAAGGAAAGATGGGAAAGGAAAGCCAACATGTAGATTTATTTCTGAAGAAAATACAGCTTCTTTGAGTAATTATTGTTTCGACTCTTTATTTCCTTTTCGGATTACGGCACCTCTGAGGCATATGCTACTTGTGCATACGAAAATTCTTAATTTGGTGAAAGTAAATAGCGCTAGGACTATGAAACAATGGATAACGTAACACAAGTAAATCCTTTCATTCTAACTCAAGTAAAAGGTTAAAATCAAACTTTCTGAATGAACCATCTCAAGATTTGAACATGTTTTCTTGATTATTGAAAAGTTACTACAATGTGTGTTATATTGCTTAAAATTGTATGGAGCAGCAACCTTCAAAATATAGAGATATAACCTTTCAAGAATTTCCAACTACATTAAAAAAAATACTTCAGAATGGAACATTTACATACTCATATCCAACATTTCTGAAATCAAATACTGAAATGAGATTAGAAGGGATGAAAATTTTACAAAGCAGGAAAATTAATCTCGACAACTTCTTGGAAATGACGATTTCTTGGAGGAAGCTAAATAACATATGCTTGCATCTGAATTCAATTTATTTATATAATCAACCTTACGAGGTAAGGTCCAACAGGTTTCCCATTCTCTTATTCCCAAGTCAATACCACTTTTTGTAAAACAAAACCATAAGCTTGCATATTCTTATTACTGAGAGACCAAATCAAGAAAAATCCTGTTCCTAAATCTCAGTCAGCTTCTACCAAGTGCTAGAAGCCTAGAACACCAATGCAGGTTACTATCAGAGCTTACCCAAAGATCTGTGGAAAAAAGTCTTACCAAGATAACGGAAACAATCCATGTGACTGCGCTTCATGGGATGAACATTAACAAGTCACGGAGATTATTCTCTGAATCAAGTTGTCGGATTGAGAGCAAGCTCAATTTCTTCCAATGATCGCCCCTTAGTTTCTACAACATTACCAGCCATAAACAAGACAGCAAGAAGACAGACGGCGGCGAATACCAAATACACTACACTGATTCCGAACTTGTCCACAACACTCAGGAAATACAGGCCGATGACAAAGTTTGATATCTGTTACAACAGGAAAAAAAAAAAAAAAAGGTTCCGACATGAAAGCGAGAAATACCCAATTGAAAGATGAATGCAGCCATAACATCAAGAATACTAGATAAAATCGGCAAACAATTTCATATCATGTTCTTTTAAAGGAGATCTATGCAATGGAGAAAGTCATATTAAGAAAGAACCATTGTCACATTATGATTATCGTGTCATATCAAAGTATCTATATGTGAATTTGCTTGCAGGGATATACATGCCAATGTACATATGTATCAAAATGTTTGGGCCAATTTTTTATCGCAACTTACCCAATGCATGCAAAGCGATAAAGCCACTGCTTTTGCTCTAATTCTGGAAGCAAATATTTCCGGAAGAAGAAGAGCAGGCACAGGACCAGCACCAAGTGAAAACGATAAGACATAACTGTGTAAAAGAAAAGGAAGCCAGCTTTAATTCTCGCTGGTCATTTGGAGGCGACAATGATTGGAGGCATCAAAACAATTAGAAGCTTTGAGTAGATTCATTAATTGCAAGAAAAGGCGTTAACTCACAGAACAGTCCCAACAACGGCTAGAATGCCAGAGTAGGGGGCAAGAACCTTCCAAGTGAATGACAATGAAAGCAGCAACATTGAAGCACCCTTCACAAGCCAAATGGAAACCAAAGAACATGACAAGATTTATTAGTTATAAGAGAATCTGATGAGAAAACCATGCATCATATCAATTTGTAATTGTGAGCTTCACATTTCGTCTCAACCAAATTAATATCCCCATCATGTTTTAAAATTTAATGCCATCAATATTGGCAGAAACAACATCAATAATAACAACACTGTATGCTAGGATCTCTAGCCAAAAACTTGATTACATCAAGGTAAAATTACTTGCAGTTTAAGAAACTTGGTTATAATGTAGAAGAAAAAGAACCATAAGCAATTTAAGAGTTTAACAATAGAACCCATACTCTCTGATTGAAAGAATGATCCTTTACAAAAAAATAAAAAGCCTACCATTCCAGAAAAACTTGTGATTAGAAGACTTTTCCTTCCTTGTCTGTCCATCAGAGAGGATGCAATAACTGTGCCTGCAAGAATTTCACATGTCCAGATATGTTTTAAATAGAGGTGTCAAACATGGGTACTTCAAGAGAATAAACAGTCGAAGTGACATACATTAAATGTCCTACATGAATGTCGGTCCCCCCTCCCCCAAAGAACATATGCTTTTTAAAATGATAAAAGACTTACCAAAGACATTTGATGCACCAACAAGAGCACTTGCGGCAACATCAGATGCAATTCCAGCACTACGAAAGACAGCTGTAGAATAATAAACTACAGCATTTATCCCAGCAAACTGTTGGAAGAAGAAAAGTGCAGCGCCAACACTCACAACTGCAGCAGGAAATAAAGTTGAGAATGAAAATTACCATGATACAATAGAAAGTATATGAGCTGTGATTCAATAACCAGAAGAAATCCATACTATTTCGATTTAAGAAGACATGAAGTTCAAATAAAAGGAATTATATTACCTCCTCAGCCCTTAAGTTCATCATTATAAATCATCACGGCATTAAGACAACACTACGGTAGGACAAGGAAGGTGGTGATGATGATTAAACAGAACCTAAGCCCATTAAGGCATTAAGACAAAGCTATGGTAAGGCAAGGAAAGTGGTGATGGTGATTGAACAAAATCTATTATTTTTCAATAAAATTTTAAACAAAACCCAAGCCTTGACATTAATTACTCATCATCATTCGGTAACCAAAAAACACTAGATTGACTGGTGCTGTAACAACTCTTCAGAAACAAAGAGTATACTAATTGACAGTATGTTTTGAGAACATAGACCCTTAAGTTCATTTTTTATGTGCTACAATATTTTTAAAATAAAATACTATAATTTTCTAAGATAACCATCTGATCCTACTGGTAGTGTCCATTAGCAATACTATTAGGGGCATACTTATCTATGGGCCTTATAGCACTACAAATATTCGATATTCAGTTACAGTTAGCTTTCAATATTCACGCATACCTTTCCAGTATCGCTTACTAAATAGATCAATCCATCCTGCTTCTGGTTCTGTAGAACCCTGACCTGCAGTCCTTAACTCATACATAACCTCGGGAACTCTTTCTTTCCCATATAGTGTTCCTATAGATTTTTCTGCTTCAGAAATTTTCCCTTGCTGCAAAGTTGATGTATTTAATCAATAATAGTCGATATTATAAAAATATATATAGATATCAATGTGAGATGAACAAAATTGTAAAATAGACTGAATAGCCCAATAAGAAACCTGGAACAGCCACCGAGGACTTTCTGGGGAATATGTCATTCCTAGAGCCAATAAAATAGAAGGGATAACAGCAAGACCAAACATTCCCCTCCACCTATAGAAAAATAACTAAAAAAGATCAAAACAGTTATGGTAAATGCTTAAGCAGACACAAATTTTAATTGCAAAAGAAATCCAATGCACATAATACATAAAATTAATACGTATAGTGATGAAGGCATTACCTTGACCTATTAACTCAATCTCATGAAGACAGAAACAGATAGAAAATAAAGATTGATCGGGAAGAATATGAAAAAACTAGACATTCCAACTGGTAGGATGGAGCTTTCTTTTATTACAACTTTTTTGGGGAAGGGGGATTTGGGCCAAGCAGTTTTGAGGTATGCACGCACCTATCATGGATACAAATGCTCAGGGTCGCACAACTATTATGGTATAATGACAGTAAATGATGGAAGACGAAGAAGCCTAATCCCACACCATAGACCACATGAATCATATTACACCATTGTGTTTTTTTTTCCTTTTACCAGATTACCAAAAGAAATATTACTTTTTATCCTTTACACCCATGACTTATTGGTCAGGCATCATGCCTTTGCACCAACAAAACATACGAAGGAAACAAATTTAATATATATATATATATATATATATATATATACATACATATATATATAAATGCAGCAAAGCAAGTAAATCCTTCATAATTTTCCATCAACAGGTGCAAATGATAGGGAGAAAGGTCTTCAACACTAGAAAGGGAAAATTTACAACCAAATATGGTTATGTAAAAGAAAGAACTTTTAAGCGTCTCTGCATTTGTACCAAATTGAAGCACGGATTTTAGACACTTCACTAAAATTCTTAATAAAAGTTAGAAGAGGCAATCTCTCAGGATGCACATGATATTGCATGCTCAGCAGTTTTTAGACATATAGTGAAAGAAACAATTTAACATAGCAAATGCCAAATGACATGATATGTTCATAGCAAACATGTTATAGAAGTGCTAGGATAATATACCATACTGGGCTCCGTGATAAAGGTAATCCAGCCACCAATGCTGCAAGAATCCCAATACATATAAAAAGTTGGTTTACAGATCCAAGTGCACCACGGATATCAGTTGGTGAGATCTGACAAATAGAAAGAATGTAAGCAGCTGTTTCCAGAAAGCTAGAAAATCAAAGCAATTAAGCAAACAATAAAGATCAGAAAATGTTACCTCAGATATGTAAAGTGGAACAATAGCAGATGTTATACCAATACCTATACCAGCCAGTAAGCGGCCAATTATCATAGTCTGGACATTCTGTGCTATAGCACTGAACATTCACGTCATTTTGAATTATTAGTTTGCAGCAAAGTTGTGAGAGTTAAGAAGCTAATAGTTAATGAAATGATACGAACGTAAGAACTGCTCCAATGATTAGTGGAATGGCATCTAATTGAAAAGTCCTTGTCCGGCCGAACTTATCTGCCAGTGCTCCTCCAGTAAATGAACCAACTGCAGCAGCAGCAAGGAGGGTGCTGACAACCCATCCTATCCAAATTAACGTAACAGAATTATATGCTAGTTGGTCATTACAAAAGTTGGGTAATTTAAAGAGTAGGCATATAATCAAAATAATCCAAAGTGAAAAGAAGAGGGAAAAACAGCAAGCCAACAACTTGTGACATTGCTTGAATGATTACATGTGAAGCCACTTCACTTTTATAAACAAAAGACACCAGAAGAGATGGATGGAATGCGTTAGTTGAATGCCCTTTATTTCACTTAAATTTCACTAAATGATCTTCGACACTAAATGTGCTATGGGAATTTGACTTATCAGACACCAGAATACACCCGTAAAATATTTCAGGAAAAAAAAAAACCACCACCAACAACAAAGAAATGTAACGGAAAAGAAAGCAGAGATTGAAGCATGGTAACTAAAGATCATGATACATGCCTTGCATGACAGCATTTTGAGCAATTCCCAGATCCTTAGATAGATAATCAAGAGCACCATTTACCACCCTGTAGAAAGAAAAACAAAGGGGCAAGATTACACGAGTGTAGCATTATCAAAAGCCACGCACAAATCCACAAACATATAAGCATAAAAAATGTAGTGGGCCACCTGCCAAAATATTGATTATGAATTCTTTGCTTAAATTCCAGTACAAGTATTATTTTCTAGAATATAACCAATGGAAGGAGTCAACTGTAGTGTTCAAATATTTGCAAAATACTGGAACATTCACAACCATCCATCATTGCAGGCACCACAGAGTTTTTGGGACTCGCATAAATAAACCATAATCAACCTCTGTGAAGCTTTGATATTACTGGAGAGCAGACTATATGTTTCCACAGCACAGATTGCTGAAGTATATCACTTAGATGCTAACAACAGTAAAATGACAAGTGTAGAACCCAAAAGAAAAAGAGGATGTTCCTTCTCAATTTAACTGGAACATACCCTAGATGGTAACCAAATAATATAGCTCCCAAGCAAGCAACGCCAACAAATGGTAAAACCGTCCCAGTAGATGTCTCATGAGGGTTGATTGGTGCCAAATCCTCAACATCTCCACCTGCAGTTTAGTGTTCCAATTGACATTTGTACAGATGCAGAGAAGCAATTGTAAAGACTAACTTCTTTTGCAATTATTATAGAGTCTCAGATGCATAGAAAATGACCCATGCATGGGTGATAAATTTTAAAAGGAAGTACAGTACATCTTCTTCCAACAACAGACAAACACGCCAGTTAATCACATCTAGCAGGAAGCATCTAACTAGTATACATCCATCAGTACCAATATAACCAAGCACAGATTAATGTATTTTAGTGGAAAGAATAGCATTGGACATAAGAACAAGTCAGTTAATACATCTGCAAGATAAAAAAAATGTAACTAGCTATCCCCTACAGGCCTACACCATCTTCATGGTGCTATATGGCCACCACCAACCTCATGAAATAAAAATTTGTACGATTTACTCATCACCAGCAAAAGAAACTAAATTCCCTTTCGCTTTGCTTTGGCCATTGTTTTTGCGACTTCAATTTTATGTTCCGAATCACCAAGCACTTTTCGATACAAAACAAAGTAATACTCCAAAAATGTCAAAGTTAAAAGTTGGCTAAATACTCAAAGGGGAGCCAAACCTTTTAGGGGTTGCTCAAATAAGGACCAAACTTGCGTCCAAAGTTCATTTATCATATGCATAAAATATTTTGAATATGTGATTAATAACATTTTTTAAAATGTGGGTAATTCTCGGGAGCAAATTAGAATATTCTAAATATGTGATTAATAACATTATAAAAAAGAGAGAAAGAAACCTGAAGCTTGAGCTTTGACAGATCGAAATTTGATCAAAGAGCGAGCGACGGTTTCAACATTATCTCTAGCACGTGCGAGCTCAGCTCCCATTGAAACGGCACCAGAGCTTAAACCACTGCAAATAGAACCCCTTCGGATGCAAAGATTACGAGTCAAAGTTGACTTCCGTTCCTTCAATTCACGAAAACAAGGCAGATCTCTCCGTTTTGAAATCTTAACCTCTAAATTTCCTTTGATTAAATGTGTTGATGCCTGCATTCTGAATTAGCTAATTCACCAAACGATAAAGACTGTTCAACCGACAAGTAAAAAACAGTCCGAAAAGGCGAAAAAGAAGAGCATTAAATCCAGAAATAAATATAAAAAAAAAACCGGATAAGTGAGAAATGAGAATGAGATTTACCGAATCCAAAGACGAGCCAGTTTCTGAGTTCTGTTTGGATGGTGGAATTCTGATGGAAACCTTCGGAAAAATCCGTCTAACAAATTTGGTGGAAAATTCAATTGATTATTATTCTCTTTCTTTTACTTTTCATTTTTTTTTCCCTTTCCATTTCTAGAAAACTAAATTAATTTGAATTTATATTCCAGAGAATCGAAGTGTAGAAATTGAAGAAAAGAAAAAAATGCAGATGGAAACTGAGTTCAGTGGGTGTTTGTTTGTTTCCATTGAACTGTGATTACGTGGCAGGGATTTTGGATTTAGATTTTCAGTTGCGTTGGCGACGGCTTTGGCGCACGTGGGGCCCATTCCTTCGGTGACCCTCTTTATGTATTTTTTCACTTTTATTTAACTTTAGAATAAATATTAAACCTACATATTTTTATTTAATATGTAACTTAATACGTAAGTTTTTATTTTATGTAGTTATATATTTGAAACTTATTTAAAATTTTAATTTTAATTTAATTTTATATAATTAAAGAAATAAATGCATTATAGTTTTGTATGTTTAATAAATATATTTATTTGTATATGTAATATGTAAATGTAAAATTATATTATATAAATAATTGTTTTGATAATTAATAAAAAATTAAATTAAATCAAAATATTATTTATAAATTTCACATAATCAAATTTTATATATAATATTATACGCTTTTTTTTAACTTTTCTTTATTTAAATTGAACTTAATTACGTGGAAAAATAAACATACATACAAAAGAGCATACGTGAGACGAAACACAAATCAATCAACAAGACTCTAAGTGATATTTTAAATAAGAGTTAATATATAATTTGGTCCTTAAATCTGTTTATTTATATTTAGTTGGCTTTTTATTATTTTTGGATCTAATTAATTTTTGAACTTGTATTTCGTTAATTAAGTTGGTACTTTCGCACTAACATTGTTAGTTGTGCTTACATGATATTACTAACTAATCTAGTAGTGTTGCGTGGCAATCTCTCAATGTGTCACGTGACAAACATAAATTAAAATATATATAAATTATGTTTGCCAAATTGCATTTTAAGAGGTTGCTATATGCCACAATCAGATTGACTAAAAATGTCACATTAATATAAATTAACGATGTTAGTGTGAATGAACCAACCCGGTTGACGAAATACAAGTTCACGGACCAACTAGATAAAAAAATTTTAAGGACCAACTAGGTATAAATAAACAAATTCAAGGACGAAATTATATATCATCCCTTTAAATAATAAGTCCCAAACCTATTCAATCGTGAAGGTGAAAGAGGGAACAACACCTTATAAGGGCTTGAACTTTTAATGAAGAAGTCTCAAAAATACACATAAACCCTTTACCAAGAATGTTTTCTAACTTCCAACTGGAAGAGAGAGCAAAGGGGCAACACAAGTAGAGGCTTGAGTTCAACCTTCTCGTCTTCCTTACTTTCATACAAAAGCTTGAACCATTTAGAATTTATGATGCAAAGTCTCACTTCCTTTCTCAAAACAAAATTGAACAATCCTCTCGTCTTCCTTACTTTCATACAAAGACTCGAACTATTTGGGATTCATGATGCAAAGTCTCACTTCCTTTCTCAAAACAAAATTGAACAATAAAAGGACGAAGACCTCAAACTTATGTTTTATGTGAAATATATATATATATATATATATATATACTTCAAATTTGAATATAATGACAAACAAAAATTTGATTAAAACATTTATTTATTTACCTATGCGAGGGCCAAATTGATTATATAATATGACATTGGATATGTAAATATGATGAAAAAAGCTAAAATAAAAAAATTATAATGTGAAATAATTTGAAATGTTTTTATTATTTGAAAAAATAAAATATATTATACTTATTAATTAATGAATAATAATATTGTATAGACGTAACTTTGTACGTAAGATTATCATATAAAAATATAATCTTATACAAAGTTAATTTATAAAACAATACAACTCTTTGAAAGGGTATCTCGTTAAAAGATACATTATATTTTACGAAAAGATACATCTATATGGTGTTTATATAAAGGATTTTTCTAATCTTCATTTTCACAATTCTACTTGGATTTTGTTGCATCTTGGAGGCATATTAAAGCTTTAAGGAAAGTATTCTACACGTTTCAAATGCATTCATATTTTACTAACATTATTTTCATTTGTCTTATTTTATTTTTTTTCTACCAGAAAAATGTCATATCGTCAAAGAGGAATGTCATACCGTCAAAGAGGGAATCGTCGACCAAGTTACTACAGACAAAGGATCACTCATCCCAAACCCGAACCATTGCCTACGTGGGAGAAAAAATTTTGCATTGAAGTGGGTGCAATGCCATGGGAAAGATTTGTTGAAGCAAAGAAGAACTTATATGAAAATGACAAAGTGTTCGAATGGGATGATTCGGCTGCTTTAATAGCTTTCCAAGAAGCTAAACAAAGATTTTGGGAAATTTATCATGGTTTTCCTTGTGAAAACAAGTTGCCAAGTAATGCAGCAGATTTGTATATAGATAATATTGACTGGAATTCTAAAATTGACCCTGAACTTTTTTCGGAAATAAAGTCCCTTACAGATAATGAAAATGAAGAAAAAGACAATACCAACGAGATTGATTGGTTTTCGATTCCGCTAGAAGAAATCCAAGCCACTGGGTGGGATGAATATGAAGAACCTGCACCCCGCTTACCTAGTATAGTTGGATCAACATAGTTGGATCAAAGAAGAATAAGATCACAATAAAATTGGCAAACTTTGTCTAAGAACTTTATTATTAATAATCGATATCTTCATCATATTCTTAAGGACTTATTGTTATTTTTGAAGCAAATATTTTTTTTTTTTTTTTGAGTTTATTATGATTGATAGAATAATATTATGCATGGTGGTGACTAGTTTGAACACTAATGATTATTATCATGTGATTCAATAATACTATGCATAGGAAATCAATAAATATTAATTTTTACAATTTCTAATTTGAACACTAATGATCATTACCATGTGTATAAATTAGTTTTGTTTTATATTGCTCATGCTTGGTGTACATGTTATTATTGATATACATGTATTATTGGTAGTAGGTTGAATAAGCTCGGAGACTATCGTCGCATACATTCACCAGTTGATTAGAATGTTCTTGTTCGATGGCATTTTTCAGGTAAGATTGATTTTATAGTTGCATACTACGCCAGAGAATTCTTTTGTACAGTGATAATATCAAATGATATCATTTAATCTGCTGCATATTTTATAGGTTACTTGTTTCCTGTGAATGAACATGCCGCAACAACAACCAGAAACCTTTATGTAAGAATGAAAGGGTCAACAACTTTATAGATTTTCTTTGTTGGATTAAAAGATCCAACTTGGGAAAGAATAAAGATGATATCTAAAAGGTGAAGATAGAGTAGTTTATTTAGAACCTTATTTAAATTCCTTGAGAATTGTGATATTTGGAGTTTGCATTTGTTAAATTGTTTTGGTTAAATTTTTGTATCTACACTGAATTGTTGTTGCAACTTTCCTGCCATCTAGCTGTGCATGTGGCAACAAGGATTTATGGCAATTGCAGCAGTTGGTGAAACGATGAAAAAATTACTAATCTTTAATAAATAAAAAATATTATCAATGCAGATATAATTATTTTTTAATAATTTTATTATACAAATCCTTTACCAACAGGTGTTAGGCATGTATAAATGAAGCAATGGTATATTTGAGATCGGATCAAATGATAAGAATGTAACGGTTGATTAATATTCCCTAACCTCCCCCTTGGGACCCACGTCAAAATAAGAACGTTGGAAACCATGTTCATAAAATGACTCTTTAACATAAGCATAAATAAATCCTCTTTGTTTTTCTTCTCTCTTTTTATTTGACCGTTGCAAACTCAAAATCTCTCTTAACATCATTTCTGCACAAAAACAGGAGATAGAAAAAACCTTCAAGTTCATCAAAAATGACCGACGCAATCGATTCTCTGCACCAAACCCATCTTTCAAATCCTTCTTTTCAACCAATTTTCTATTCCCTGGATCCTATTTCTCTCATTCAGTCACTGAATCATGTTATGGAAAGAGGTCCCAGATACCAAGCATATGCAGATTTGAGAGAAAGCAAGCTCAGAATGAAGTTTGAGAAGCTACAAGAATGGGAAGAAATGGAAGTTAAACAAGCCCCAGTGAAGAAACAAGTGAAATTCAGTTCAAATTCGGGGGTTTCCACGAAACGATCCTCTGTGTTGATTCAATCGGTGCCTGATTTTTCATCCGCTCTACGAAAAGAAAACAGGAAGCCGCCGGTTAACGGTGGGGTTGAACCGACGCCGCCGAAAACGGAAAAGAGTTGGTCGAAAGCGAATGGGGTGTTTTCGAATTCGAAGCAACTACAATGGGAAGAAACTGAAATGAAGCGAACCCCAACGAAGAAACAAGTGAAGTTCAGTTCAAATTCAGGGGTTTCTAGTAAAGAGCCCTCTTTTTTGGCTCAATCAGTGCCCGATTTTGCCGCCGTGTTAAGGAAAGAGAACCGGAAGCCGCCGGTTACCGGCGGGAATGAACTGACACCGCCGGCAAGTAGAAAGTATTTGTCAAATTCGAAAGGGAGTCAGTCTGCAAATGCAGGGGAGAAGAAGAAGGCAAGGTTGGTGATGGCGAGGAAGAGTTATGCAAGTATTGAAGAATTGAACGCCATTAATGGCGTAAACAGGGGAGGGAAGATTAGAGCCAGATTAATGTAGGGAAGAAGGGAAATAAGAAAAAAAGCTCTGAATTTCAAGGTCCATCGGTACTTAGTTTCCACGTTTTAGAGAGATTCTTTCATTGCTTGGTTTGTTATGTTTCCATGTTGTGTGCAAATATAAGAAGAGCTTTTCTATTCGGTATTATATTGCTGATATTTCTTTGTAGATTATTAAATCCGGGTTTAGTACATTTGATTTATGTAATCATTTTTTTTCGAGAAATCCCGACAAGATATACACTTGATGCTCGCAAGCTACTAAAATACAACACAAATCTTAATAGTCCTTAACAAATAGACCATTAAATGAAGGGATCTCTTTGTAGATTATTAAATCCGGGTTTAGTACATTTGATTTATGTAATCATTTTTTTTTCGAGAAATCCCGACAAGATATACACTTGATGCTCGCAAGCTACTAAAATACAACACAAATCTTAGTGGTCCTTAACAAATAGACCATTAAATGAAGGGATCTTTACCTTCCAATTTAGGCAACTATTAATGAGTAGTTCTTCAAGCTAATCATTTGTTACAGAAGAGTTAAAAGTTACATTGAAGATGAAAGATTATACAGGTACAAATGCTCAATATACAATAACTCCAATGGCCCCAAGCAGAAATACCATCCTCCATCCCTTCCTATGTTACTCGGACACAGATAATTCGAGGGAAATGAAAAAGTCAGAGTAACATGGTTCCCATCTATGACCCACTTTTACAAATTTACCAGCTTGTTTTTTTATCAGAAATGGAAAATATAATTTAGTGAGATAGCATGTCAACATGATTTACAAAAGATACTCACAGATCATGCGGCATGTATGCAATTCAAGAGGAAACCAGGTCATCTACCATTTCGTCAACTAAAGTTTGAACAATATCCCAGCCCATTTCAGCACCAGTTTCGTATGCCTCGATATCAAAATCTGTCCATTTCCCAAGTGAATAACTCATCTCCCATTCTATTAGTTCATCAGGTACCATCCCAGCCAGTTTTGTCCACCTTCTAACTTCATCTGCAACATCTCGAATCAGCTTTCCTGAGTTCATGCAATATGGAAGACTTCCCCATGCTCTGAATCCGGAGTTACAATAACGACTGTATTTGGAATCTATACACTCTATTGCACAGTCAAAAAGAAATCCTCTAAGCTGATAGTTTTCTTTGATCTGTTCGATACCAAGAACAGACTTAAAATCTACCCCCATGGCAGCTACAAGAGTTTCAACTTCTTCGTGTATATAGGGTGCCAAGAAAAAATCATCTGTCCCATCCAAATCCCAGGGAGTCAAATTTCCAAACAACAGTTCAGCTTTTAAGATAACCTCCTTACAATGGATAAGCTTGTCATCGGATAATCCAAGAGCAAAGTTACTGACAACATGCATCAAAACAAATATTCGGTTGACAAGATCAATGATCATCTCACTAACATTTGTCACTTTGTCCAATGAAGTTGCAGAATCCAGAAGATCCGCATCGGGTTCCATTGGTTGTGGTTCATTGTACAAGTAACCCGGGGAATCTGGTTGTAACCTATGTCCTGGACCAAGAGGTAAAAATGAAAAGGCACTAACATGAATCATCTATTTTTTCAGAGGGGAACAGAAAAAACACAGTATTAAGGTGGTATGGAAAATAAATTATTAAGCCGATCTAATCGGAGAAGTGCATGAACTCATATTAGTCTGCATTTTCTACTACTACGATACCGAACAAGTTCCTTGAATAGCATACACATTTCTTGACAAACGAAAAATATAAGGGTGCCTTAAAGGCTTAGAATTTGGTTTTTTTCCTTACCTAAGCTTTCGTCAAGGCTGCTGGAAACACAACTATCGTTCGAAAATGAAGCTTCAAGAACAGAACCAGGACTAAAATGATCACCATGGCTAGTAAACCCGACTAAAGTCCCTTCAGCCTTTGCTTCAGTCTAAGACAAGAAAATAAATTTTAAAAAGATTTATAAATGGCAACAATAGCTGCTATCACATGCACAAACCCTCAAGCAAAACACAAAAGCTTCAGATAGGCATAAAAAACACACTAATATCCAAAATAAAATTAATCAAATTTTGAGTAAAAGCAACATAAAATATACAGATTTGCAAGAAAATTAGGGGTCATCATATTTCTGGAATAATTGTCTATCAAGTAAATTAAAAACTAGATATATATAATATAAACTCTTTGACAGTTGCATGATACCTATCAAATATGAATATCCATAAAGATTACAGGGAAGGACTCAAGTCAATGACCTTCAATCTGAAACAACTGTAGCTATGCTACACCAATCTTCTTTTATGGAAGAAATATGCTACACCAATCTTCAACTCAAATGGGTTGAATATGAGGTGAAGTTTTGAATTAAATTGCGGAATTGACAAACTCCAATTAATCGAATTCATAAAGATAGAGCTAATTCTTAAATTAATTTTTACCACTTCAGGAGCAACATGGTAGTTTATTTATCCAAATGTAAAAACATGAAAAAGGTCCTTCAAAATCTTAACTATCAGTACAAGACAACTTTGTTTTTGCCCTTCCTACGCAGGGTGGGGATATTATACCCTGGATCGGGGACACTGATCCTGCTCAAGGAATATAACTGCTGAGGTTCTTACATGCATTTTATTGGAAATATGCATTACCCCAGAATTATTGAGGCACTTTTCATTGTAAGAGACATAAAAATGCAAGTTGTGACCAAGAAAACATCAAATTCGAAAAGATTATACATTTCATCGAGAACCGCATAAACCAGTGGAAGGAGATTTAAGTGCCTCAGATATAAATACCAACCTTGGAACCAATATCTGAACTGAAAAGGTGACCATTCCGAGAGTTAGCCTTCCCTGAAGTTAAAGCAGAAATTAGCTCCTGCAGAATCATGGCAGTTGATCTCTTTGGTAGAGTACAGCCGGTTTTCTGCTCATCCTCCTCTTGAAAAGTCAATTCCTTCAACTTTTGCTCCAAAAGAACACTTAAAGCATCTCTTGTTAGCGGCAAGTTCTTCGGCAAAGATGTCTCTCCATAATTGTTTTCCATCATTTCACTTCTTTGGAGAGCAATGCTTTCATTTTGGTCCTTTCTTTTATCCTTCAGTTTTGTGGAAATGCTGTGCTTTTGCTTTAGTGGAGAACTGAATGTGAAAGAAATAATATCTGTATCATTTTTGTCCTTGGCTCCCTTACCAGTTTCTCGGCATGTTAATCTGCTTTTAGAACATGTCTGATCTACACTACAAGCTCCATGTACCATTTCTCGTCTAGCCACCGGTTTGCATTTACTGTTTCTTTCTTTTCCAATTGCTGGATTGATGAAACCTTCAGTTTCAGCTTGCCCATTAACACTATGTGTTCTCCTCTTTCTTACCGGAGACCTTAACTGAGACAAGGAATCATCTTGGCCACTGCAAGATTTTCTCTCAATGTCAATAGGAGAGCTATCCACTTTGACTGGCACTCTATGTCGGGTGTGACTACTTAAGCTTCTGTTCAGGGCAACAAAATCTTTGACCCCACCAACAGCATTTGCACCAGAAGCAGCTTTCCTACTTCGAAGAGTACTTAGTTTAGCCTTTGCTGGGATTCTATCCCTGTCTAACGATATATGATTCTGACTTTGATTCCTCAGCCTGAAACCAACAGGAGACTTTTCATTCTTTTGAAATTTGCCAGGTTGACTTGTTGAATGCCATTGAGCTTGAGCTCTAGCATCTCTTCTAAATGTATCAGGTTCATTACCAGACTGAACAATGTCCTCTTCTTGACCAGTAAAAGATAATGGTTGGTCGTGGCTTCTCTGAAAAGTTACCTCTTTCCCTTGATCGAACAAGGTCAGGGAAGACCTTGGCCAACTCTTTTCTAATCCATGCAAAGAAGCATCTACAAAATTTGGCGCAGAGGACCGACAAACAAACTGCTGATCCTCCAACTTTGCTCTAGACTCCACAACATCGAGCAAATTGCCACAGTTCTTGCATGATGTTGGGCCAACCAAAGACTTACCAGCACTAACGTTACAAGCAGATTGTTCCAACATATCTGGTGAAACAATTGCCTCAGTTACAACCTCATTCTTACTTGAATAAGAAGTAGGACTCGGAAAAGCAAGAGTATATTTCGCTCTACTAGTAGCTTGCAACCCTGGTTCCAAAATTTTTGCAGCTGCATCGATCAACCTCGATGTCCTAGAGGCATTGCGCGCAGAAGAAATCCTTGGACTCTTAATCGGAGAAACAAACTTTTGATGATGATGATGATGCTTCTTCGATCGCAACAGAACACTCTTAATTTGCAACGCCTCAGCTCCAAATCTAGTGACCATCCGTCTATCATATGGCTCTATTTTCTGAATCTTCTGAGGTCGAGGCTCGATTTTCGAGTTACTCTTAGCTAAATCCAAATCTTTCCCACTGTTCCCACATTGAGAAATCACAATTTTCTCATCTTTAACATCAGGATTACTACCTAAAATCTTGGATTTCTTATGAGACTTATCTCTATTCAAAGCTGGCATGGATTCTAATCCCATTAGCCTAGCAATCAAACCAGGAGCTTTCATTTCATGCTTTTGATCCACTTCACTACTAAAATGTTTACCATTTTTCTTCACATTTGGAAAACCCCCACTGTTCTCATCAGCAATCTACCAAAAAACCATCATAAATATCAAATTTTCCATCATTATATTAGCAAAATAAGTGACTAATTTATGAACTAAAATACACAAAAAAAATCTAATAAATTTCCAAGAACATACCAAATGCAGCTTGGATTTGGGCATTTTTTCATCTCCTCCAAAGCTCTTTGAAGCTTTGGTACGAGCTGAGAAACAACGACAGTTGGTTATAAATTCAATTAAAAAATATAATTTTTAAAAAAATAAAGGAAATAAAACTTACTAGGAGGGAGTAATTTTCTCGAGAAAAGTTTCTTCTTCGCAAATCTTTTGTTCCAATCAAAGAGTTGAAAGAAAATGCCAACACAACCACCAGACCTATGAGGCTTCTTCTCCGTTATAGCCAGAGATGACGGCGTTTTCCCTGTTTGTTCATTCATTTTTCTTACCACCGACACTCAAAAAATAAATACCCAGAAAAATCCAAAAAAAAAAACCTAATAACCAGAAAAAAAGTTTATGTTTTAATCATTTTGACAAACAATCAAAACCAAACCCATTCCAAATCCAACCTACTAAAGAAAAAGCTAAACCTACTGAAGAACAAAGAGAAATGGAAAGAGCCATTAAGTTTAAGAAAGCAATGAAAAGCAATGCAGCAAAAGAACAAGAGGAATCTACGAAGAAAAAACAGGAAAAAAAGGCCGTACAATAATGGAGTGCCAAAGAAGAGCAGCGAGAAAATGACAGCAAAGAGATGAGCAGAGAAAAAGAGGAGGTTTATTTTTCGCTTTCTAGTGTTACTATTTACATGTCTTGACGCAAAGGTAAAATGATTCGTTTCAGAAAAAAACGAGAAGGAATTATGGGATAGAAAAGGGGGGTGGATTATTGGATTTGAAAAGACCGAGGAAATGGAAGGGATTTTGGATGGAACTGATCAAAGTGTGGATTCGGCAGTGAAAAGAGAGAGCTCTGAAAGCGCCTAAACTGCGGTCGCTGCTGCAGATCAGTTTCACGCGCACTGCTAAAAGGCTTTCTGTTTTGTGGTCAATTTGTCTGTCAAATCCAACGACAAAAAGTGTTTTTTTAGTAAAAAATACATATATATATATATATATATTCAATACCAACCAATTAAATTAGATTAAAAACTAACAAATCATCAAACTTAACAACCTTCCCACATAATTACCCTTAATGTCAATTTCAAGTATACAATTTTTTATTAAAATTTAGTATAAACCCAAAATGTAAATATATCCGATTAATATTTATTAGGCACAATTTGTCCTCCAATTTTAAAAAAAAAATCATTTTAACTCTTTTAAAAATACTCATTTTAAGAATTGTCAACGTTTCCTTTTTTTCAATCTTAGTACCAAGTCCAACATTTTGTTTTCCTTTTCAAACCACCATTTAATTTGAAATGAACAGAGTGCTGTTTATCATATACTTAGAGGTGGGCATGGGCCGGGCCGGGCCGGGTTTAGACAAAATTTTAAATCTATTTTTAGGCCCAGGCCCGGCCCGGCCCAAAATATGGGCCTAAATTTTTTTCCAAGCCCGGCCCGAAAGAAAATTGATAAACCTGAGCCCGGCCCAGCTCGGCCCATATTAATTTTTTAAGTTTTTTTATTAAATAAAAAAATTTAAAGCAAATATTAAAACAAAAAAATAAAAAATATGTAATTTTTTTTAGCTTTTTTCATTAAATAAAAAATTTTAAAACAAATATTAAAACAAAAAACAAATAAAAAATATGTAAATTTAAAAAGTATATTTAATTAAAAAATATATATTTAATATAGAATTCAGGCCAGGCCGGGCCGGGCTCGGGCCAAAAAAATTTTACCCGAGCCCGGCCCATTTTCTAAACGGGCCTCATTTTTTTGCCCAAACCCATATTTCGAGCCTATATTTTTACCCGAACCCTCCCATTTTTCGGGCGGGTCATCGGGCCGGGCCGGGTAGCCCAGCCCATGTCCACCTCTACATATACTTGTATTCAATAATATTTTAATTTTATTATTAAATTTTCATTGTTGTAAAGATCTTTTTATTTAAATTATTGACCTTAGATTTTCACAAAAATCTCTTCATCATAAATTATACTTTCACTTTAATTTAAAGTATTCAATCTTAAATTCACATTCGTATTGGTATTTCAATAATACAAAGTTGAAATTTATCATTATAAAATAGATGTATTAAATTTTAACATTTTTTATTTTCATTCGAAGTTGAATTAATGTTTGAATTTTTTAAACTTTTTTGTAATTACAAAATAGTTTATATAGTTTAACTATGACCAACAATTTGTATAATCTATTTTAAATTAGTTACATGAAATAAAATTCTATTATTTATTTAATTAATAAATATATAGATAAAATCAAATGCAACGTGAATGACATTAAAAATTAGTAATAATAAATTGAATATTATTATATAAAAATTGTCTAGTATCCCCAGTCATAATTTTATTTAAAATACCAACAAAAATATTATTTATTTTTTAAAAAAATGAGAATTTAAATACAATATGATTACATACATAATACAAAAATATCCAAAGTATAGTAGCATTCAAAGACATAAGAAGAGTGAGTTGATTAGGGTAATAATACTTGGATTCATGAATGTAAATGGTAAATATCCAACACGGAGTAAGAAAAGACAAAAAGGAAGGAAACAGAGGGGACAGGCTGTGTGTGATGTATAAAGTCTACGTCTCTCTGTCTCCCTATCTTCCGCTGTCTTTACGGATATCTACTCTTTTAGCCTTTTTCATTTTCTTTACACTCATCTCTCCTAATCTTTCCCATTTTGCTATTTTCTTTTACTTAGTATTTTAGGCTTAATATAAAAAATTGCCCCAAACTATATCATTTTTCTATTTTAATACTTAAATTTCTTTTTATAAATAAATAAATAATTCCTTCTCTCAACTTTGTCCAAAAAAAGCAATCAAATTTACGTGGAATTACCAGCTTAAAATATTACAATTGGGAAAAAATAGAAATAAAAAGAAAAAGGTATAGGACACAGGTAACATGAAAAAGGTAAGTGAATCTACCATTAAGGGCCAGTTTGGCAATGCTTTTGAGAAGTGCTTTTAAAAAGTGCTTTTGAGAAGTGCTTTTGAGAAGTACTTTTGAGAAGTGTTTTTGAAAAATTTAAGTGTTTGGCATTGCTGTCAAAAAGTGCTTTTGAGAAGTAAAATGTCTATTTTAGACATGATATTATAAAGTAACAAATATGTATTTAAATAATGTTCAAATTAGTTAATATTATGATATTTTAGCAAAAATATAAAAAATGATTTATTATAATTTATTGTTAATATTTTAAAAAATAATTTGAATTTTAAATATTTCTAAGTAATTAATTAATTATTATTTATTAAATTTAATTAGAATATATAAACTATATTTAAATATTTAAATATAATATTTAAATTAACATGCAAATATATAAACTGGCTTTTAGTTTTTTTTTTCAATAGTATATATGCTTTTAGTTTCTCTGTTGAATGTTTGCTGCTTCAGAGAAAAAATAATAAGGATAAAAAGGTAAATTGGCTGTCAAAAGTGCTTTTACTATGAGAAATGGAGAAAATTTCAGCTTCTTCATCTGGCCAAAAGTACTTCACAGACGTGGAAAATTTTTTTCCACTGGCCCTTGTTCTCTAATGCTTCTACAGCAAAAAGTGATTTTTTGAGCAAAAGCTCATTAAAAAAGGAGTGCCGAACGAAGCCTAAGTGGAAAGCGCCAACGTTTTGAGTTAGCACGCTATCATATAAATCTCCTAATACTTACAAATTTTTTATAATATCAAAACTTACCTTCAAATTTTCAAACTAATAAAAATATATTGTGATGCATACACAATGTGAATGAAAACAGCCATGTCAATGATATCCAAATTCAAAGTATGACTTTCATTAAAATGGTTTGATTGATAGGATGTTTTAGATTTTTATTTTTTTTTATATGCGTGTTTTTAAAAAATTTAATATAAAAAGTTAAAAATAAAAAATGCATATATTCTCATTTACTGCTTTTGTGTGAATAATAATATAGATAATATAGATGTTTTGTTGGGCAATTGACCCATAAATACCAAAAAATAAAAAAATTTACGGAAAAGGGCCGGAATTGGGAAAAATTACGGAATAGGGCCGAATCCCCCAAAAACGCGGCCACGTAAGCGCGTTTTGGGGTTACGGAGACCAAAAACGCGCCCTGCTGGACGCGTTTTTGTCCACGTCAGCCAAAAACGCTCCCACGTGGACGCGCCTTGCTGACGTGGACAAAAACGCGTCCAGCAGGGCGCGTTTTTGGTCCTTACTACCGTGTTGAATTTTTTGGCCCAATAGTCTCCGGCAAAATAATTTTGAGGAGACGTTTCTGAACAAACACCGGCCAAAAACAGCATGCGTTCTGGAAAACGCTCGCCGTGGACGCGTTTTTGCTACAGTAGTCTACGGAGAAATAATTTTGAGGGGACGTTTCTGAATAAACAGTGGCCAAAAACGCTTCCAGCAGGGCGCACTGTCAGCATGCGTAATGAAAAACGCTCCCACGTGGACGCGCCTTTGCTACAGTAGCCTCCGGCAAAATTAGGCTATAAATCAGTGAAAATTCATTCTCAGTTGGTAGAAAGGGAAATTGAGGCAAAGAGAAAAAATTGAAAATGAGTGAACGTATTAATGCTGTTATTTACTACGACGGTGAAGTTCGTAACACCGAAAATGGCGTTGTTTTCTTATCGGAGAACACAGCGCGACTGAGTTTTAATCGGAACATCGATTTGGTTGAACTTCGCAAAAGAATTAGGCGTAAAATATTTGGAACAACGCCAATGAAAGTTCAGTGTATTAAGTATAGGTTTTGCGCTTCGGTTGATCCGGTGAGATATGAGTCGTTCGACATCAAAGGTGCTCGGGGCTTTGAGGCAATGGTGGAGACTCATATTGCCAGTGGATTACCCTATATGGAGGTATATGTAGAATTTTCATCTCTAAGTGATCTTGCTGCGACCTCGACATGTACTGCCGTTCGAGGGGAATACACGACCCCAAGCCGACACTTTGTAAGTGGGAGGCCAAACACAGAAGTGCCCGTGTGTGGTCGTAGTATGGAAAACATAACCCCTGCACGACACTCGGTTGGTGGATGGGACATGCATATCCGTCAGTCGACGTCCGATGATAGAAATACGTACTGGGGGACGTCGTCAAGTTCTAGTGGTTGGCAATCCACATACGATTGGAATCTGTACGAAAGATGTTTAAGGAGGGATGATGAACTTCCGACGACATCCACCGGCGAGAGGCCCTCGTTTGTTGCAGGTTATGGAGGGTCGGACGATGAATCCGATGTGGATCCACCTCGAGAGGCAGGGCCCGACGGTGCAGAAGTTGGATTATTTTCTGAACCGGAGCCCGTTCCAATTGTACCTGAAGACGTTGAGGGCGGTTCAGACGAAGAAGAAGAAGATCCGCTATTCAGGGCGTACTCGCCTCCAGCCCACATGCATAATGTCGATCTATCTCATGATGATGCATTGGAGTTTCCTGAACTAACACACCGGACGCGTGACCGTACAGATACATCGTTTGATTCTGACGAATTAGAAGTTGGTAACCAGTTTGCGAACAAGAATAATTTTCTTGTTGCATTGAAACAGTACAGCATTAAGAACGGGGTTAACTACACGGTGGTTAAATCGAAGCTCGATAAGTTCGAGGCGAAGTGTGCAGTGCAAGATGGCACATGTCAATGGAAAATCATGGCGTCGTTGAAGAAAAAGACAGGGTTGTGGGAGATTAAAAAGTACAAAGGTCGACATACATGTCTTGCCGGTAAAGTACCACTATGTGTTCAGTGATTTCGAATAACAGTAATAATATGTAATATTGCATTGTTTAACGTACTTCGTTGACAGGTGTAACACAAGATCATCCGAGGATGGATTCAGAAATGTTGGCTGACATGATAATCCCGATGTTGAAGGCCGATCCAAATACTACGGTGCCGACCTTAATTGGCAGTATTCGTAGCCAATTGGGGTACACGCCCTCTTACAGAAAGGCTTGGATAGCCAAGCAGAAGGCGTTAGAAAAGTTACACGGTGGGTGGGACACTTCATATAATGAAGTGTGGCAGTGGTGTCAGGTGCTGGATAGATATGTCCCAGGCAGCATGACAGACCTTGAAACGGAACCTGCGTACTACAACGATCGTCTGCTCCGTGGATGCGCAGTGTTCAAGCGTCTGTTCTGGACATTTAAGCAATGCCGAGATGCCTTTAAATACTGTAAGCCATTGGTACAAATTGACGGTACCTTTATGTATGGCAGATATACCCATCGGCTATTGCTAGCTGTGGCACAAGACGGATGTGGGAGAATCCTTCCGATTGCATTCGCAATAACACCGGGAGAGTCAGCTGATGATTGGGACTTCTTCCTAAGTAGGTTAAGGAGGCATGTTTGCCCCGAACCTGACATATGCGTTATATCAGATCGGGGCCCTGGAATACTTGCGGCAATAGAACGCCAGGGAAGCGTATGGCATCGCACACACCATCGATATTGCCTGAGGCATGTCACATCCAACTACTACGGGCAACATCGATCTAAAAGACAGAGACGACAAGTGATCGATATGGGTATGAAATATCTATTAATACAATTTCTTTTGAAAAATTCAATTTATTTGCAATTGAAGAGTGGTATGTAATATTAGCTATCAACGTATATTGGCAGGGTATGAGATCAATAAAGACCGTTTTCAGGAGATGCTGGCCAGTTTGCGCTCAGATAACGCCGAAGGCGCAAGATACCTGTGCAACATTCCTTTGGAACAGTGGACACAAGCATATGACGGCGGCCTACGATATGGGCATATGACCACAAACCTTGCCGAATGCATAAACTCTGTTTTGAAAGGAACCCGTCATCTGCCGATTACATCAGTCGTGCGAGAGACATATTTTCGGTTAGCGGCACTATTTCCGAAGAGAGCGGCGATTTATAGAGGGCAGATGGAAGGAGGCCATGTATAGAGCCCGAAGGTCTTGCAAGAAATCAACCGTGGGAAGGCACGGGCGAACACCATGCACACAGTGTGTCACGATCGCGACAACCTATGGTTTCGTGTCACGGAGTTTGACAGACCGAACCAAGGTATTGTTGGCGGCCATTATCGTGTACACTTGACAAATAGGACCTACGACTGTGGGAAATTTGATGCACTTCGTTACCCATGCGCCCATGTTCTTGCGGCTTGTCAGAATCTCTGTCTTGATCCAATGAGATATGTCGACGAAGTGTATAAATTACAAAACATGTACAACGTGTGGAGACACGTATTCCCACCAGTCCCAGATGAACGTAAGTGGCCCTTGGTATCGCTTGCACCGTATAAGCTATTACCGGATAGACAATTGAGGCGCAAACCAAAAGGTCGACCTTGCTCGTCTAGAATACGCAACAATATGGATATCCGAGAAACAAGCAACCAAAGTCGGTTGTGCGGATGGTGTAGGAACCCGGGGCATACATCTCGCTCGTGTCCAAGTCGGAATAGTTGACCGTGTTCTTAGGTGTTTTGTCTCATGGAAGCTATGTAATATCTATTTTTTCGGAGGAAAACGGTTAACTTTTGTACAATAACTTTTATTTTATTAAATATATTAAAATTAATTACAAAAAAAAATCAATTCTATTTTGTCAAATTTTATTAAAATAAGTAAAACAAATTAAAAAAATTAAATTACAAGGAAACATGTTAAACTCAAATTTTATTAAATACATTAAACATTAATTACAAAAAAAAATCAATTCAAGTTAAACTCAAATTTTATTAAAATAAGTAAAACAAATATAAAAATTAAATGACAAGGCAACAAGTTAAACTCAAATTTTATTAAATATATTAAACATTAATTACAAAAAAAAATCAATTCTATTTTGTCAAATTTTATTAAAATAAGTAAAACAAATTAAAAAAATTAAATTACAAGGAAACATGTTAAACTCAAATTTTATTAAATATATTAAACATTAATTACAAAAAAAAAACTTAATTAAAAAATTCTAGTGCTGATGCCGGTGGGAACCAGTGCCACACGAGGGCGGTCGACGGTTACGCGCTGGATTTCTCCTTCTTCTGGCTTCCGGCGGGGGTTGTGGAACCTTGGGCGGGGAATCAGATTCCTCCGGCAGTGGGTCTGGTTCTGGATGTTGCGATGGTGACCCACTCTGATAAAATATTGACGCCGGAGGTGTTTGCATAAACCACGGCGGGGGTGACTGCATCCCGAACGGCGGAGCCTGGCAGAAAGAAGTGCTTCCCGATGCCGCCTCCTCTGAACCCACATGCGACGTCGGCCTCACCATCGGATGGCCAGCGGAAGTAGTCGGTAACGGGCTCAAACCCGGCCATGCACTCCAACCTGGGCTAGGAATAGGAAACTGAAACATATATGGGTTAGGAGGATACATATAAGGGGAAGGGTACGCACCTGGCATGAACGGTAGATGCTGTGATGGGCCCGGTGTTGTCGGTTGAACTGATGGGCCCGGTGACTGTGTAGGCGCTGTTGCTGGGCCCGGTGACTGTGTAGGCGCTGTTGCTGGGCCCGGTGACTGTGTCGGCGGTGATGATTGCCCCGCCTCATCACCCCTTCTCCTTGGGTGTAAAGGGCCTCGACGTTCCCTTCGCTCTCGAAGTTGTCGTCGCCTCTCTTCTTCCGACAATAGATATGGCTTGCCATGGATCCTAAACCATGGCATGTACTCCGGCACGCATGCTAACTCCGGAACGACTATCGGTTCTCGGTCAGGTATATAGTCATATCGGTTCTCCCACGTCTCGATATGTTCTGACCAAAATCTTGCCCAATTCGTATGTGTTTGCCGTAAGTCTACTTTGTGCTCATCATCGAGCACCTCCGGTGGTACGGGAATCGTTGCCGAAATCCAAATTGCCGCATAACCCGATCTGCCTGGTGCATCTCCACGGTCGAGTAGGTGATCAATGGGACCTTTACGTGCCAACCGTTCGGATTTTGGAGGAACTCCTCCGGAATTACTGCACGAATTTCTGGGTCGTCGTACGGTGTCCATTCAAACTATATTCACATTACGAAAATTTTAGACATATACCTCATATTAGACACTACATACGAAATACTAAATTATAATAACAAATTTCGAAACTTACTTGTGATTCCGACCTTTGGTCCAACAGGAGCCGTATATCCTCAAGTGATTTCGGTATTCCAACATGATTCGCCGGATGGTTCCACCTAATTAAATAAACTTTTAGCATACAATTATACTATAAATATACGACATAATTGTAAAATATAATATTAAATTTACCTCGTTATCAGTGGGAATGAATATGGCTGGTCGAGTCGAGGACGTAAAAATGGAAATCGAAACCATGCCCATGACTGCAGTAGTGATAGGCAACCTCCGATTTTTTGTTTACTCGGCAGCGTCGCCCCGCACATCTCCCGGTATAACCTCGATAGCACGGCAGACCCCCAACTCAATTCACCGGCTGCTCTGAAGTCAACAAGTTTCAGGAGCCATCTCAGGTGAACGAGGTTTCTAGAGAGGTCCGGCATCAGATAGCCTCCAATTATTTGAAGAATGTATGCTCGAGCATACTGTATTCTTTCTACTTCAGTCGAATCCTCGTTCGGCTCCGGGAATGTGTCTCGTAACCACGCCATATCGATCCGAGCTCCTCGAATTCTATCCGGAATGGCACCCAGAAGCTCGTAGCATACGGCCATCCAATCGAGAGATGTTACGGACCCGGTGACTACCGCCCCGTCCACCGGTAATCCCAACTGTAACTGCACATCTTCTAAGGTGATGGTACACTCTCCGCATGGCAAATGGAAAGTGTGCGTCTCCAGTCTCCACCTCTCAATCAACGGGCTGATCAAAGGCGGCTCCAACTTGAACCCTCGGCCTATCGTGGCCACATGCCAAAAACCCGCTTCACGCAGGTAATTCTCGATCAACGGCGATGGGGGATCATGCATGTTGCGAATATAACATTCCAACACCCGATCTACAGACTGTTTAAAAAATCATAAAATTCAAAATTAATTAAAATTACATAATTGGATAAAAAATTAAATAATATTTCAAAATTAAAATTAAAACTTACCATTTTTATTTGCTCGACGGCAATGTGCTTCTCGCCTAGGCGAAGTAATTCCCCGGCCATTGTAATCGGCTTTAAAATTTTCCGATAAAAATATCTTAAAAAAAATTAAGGGCTTTTTCGTAAATAGTAAAGGACTATTTTGAAATTTGAGCGTTAATTTCAAGGACCTTGAGAGAAAATTTAGAGAAAATTGAGAGAAAATTGAGAGAAAATTGAGAGAAAATTGAGAAATGATTGAAATGTGAAGAATAAAGGGTGGGGGGGTTTTATAGTTTTTTTTTTCTGACCGTTGGGGGAGCCAACGGTCAAAAAAATTTGACCGTTGGGACCAAAAACGCGTCCAGCAGGGCGCGTTTTTGGTCCCCGTCACCCCAAAACGCGTTTACGTGGCCGCGTTTTTGGGGGATTCGGCCCTTTTCCGTAATTTTTCCCAATTCCGGCCCTTTTCCGTAAATTTTTTTATTTTTTGGTATTTATGGGTCAATTGCCCTGTTTTGTTTACTAATAAAGGAGTTTACATTAATAACGCAAATCAATAATAATAATAATAATAATAATGATGGTGGAGGTTGTAGCATCCTAGAATTTTTTTTTTTTAGTCATTAGTGCCACCCCAAGCATGCCACCCCAAATGCAATCCCTTGTGGCCATTTTCATCCATATCTTCTACCAATTCATCTTCCACATTTGTTTTTCTTTTAAACATCTTTCTTTGTTTCTTTAGTGAATAAATGCAATCCCTTGTGGCCATTTTCATCCATATCTTCTACCAATTCATCTTCCACCTTTGTTTTTCTTTTATTATTTATTTTTGGTAAAGTTTTAGTGTTTATTTGATCAAAATTTCCTTTATGCAACTTTTGTAATAATTTCTTTTCTCTCTTCAAATTCCCTTCTTGCCGAATCCTCAAATTGGAGTGTGCATATTCTCATCTTTTCTCCCTTCTTGTTGCCGATTGTACAACAACCATTGAAACCAAAATTTGTTCTTTCATCTTTCTTGAAAATCAATCTAGACAAACATCTTTCTTCTTATTTCTTTTCTTTTTCACGAAATTCTTCAAGCATCTCTTTTGTCCTAATTCTTCACCATGGCCGAATGTCAATAGTCATCTCCTTAGCCGAGTCTTTTTCTTCTTCGTAGTGATCTAAGTGGGTGGCCGTGTATCATCCGTAGCCATAAGTCCAATCAGTGGGAATTGGATTCATCAACGTTAAGGGATTAAATTACTCGCTCTTCTCTACTCGTTGGCTTTTGGAAGTAGTGGTGCCGACGATCAAGAAGGCTTAGTCCTTACCGTAATCAGGTGTGTAATCCCGTACCCTCCGAATATATGTTTGAAATGGTGTGTAATCTCACACCTCTTTGAATGTTTGCATAAAATGTTCTGCGATTCATTCGAAAGACCAAAAAGCCAGAAACCGGCATCTGTGACCACTCGACGTACGAATGTTCGAAGTGGTAATCGTATTTTGCAATGAAACAGTTTTGGTTAACAGTAGTGATGTGGATTTGAAAAATCACCAAAAATAGTGGAAATTGAATTAGAAAGTGAAGGAGATATGAATTGAAAGATAATTGAGTCTATTTACTTATAAAAGAAACAGAGAAAGCAAAGGATTAGTATATTTTGAGATTTTTAGATTTTTGTGAGACTGGTTCAGAGTGATTTTGAGATCCTTTGTGCTGACTTGGAAAAATCATTAAAAATTGATAAAAACTAATTTTGGCATATAATTTATATTTTTAGATTCCTTAATGAGTCTATTTTTATAAGAAACAAACTAGAATATCATTTGAATTCTGTACAAAAAGCTAATTAAATTTTAGTAAAGAATGGTCGGAATTGCCAGACAGCAGAAAAGGGGAGACTTTGAGGAATAAACTATACTAAATGGCTAGACCAAAAATTCTGGAAAAATTACAGTAAGAAGATATATGAGTCTAGTTTCAAGGAAATTTTACGGATCTAGATTTCAAGTTTTCTAACTCGAATTATGGTCAATTTAGTCAGTATGACGCAGATGGACAGTTTTAAAATGTTATGCCCAAATTAGTAGTTAAGTTGGATTGCGAAAATTACCAAAATACCCTTGGTGGGTAAATTACCGAATTACCCTTAGTGGGTAGAATTACCGAATTGTGAAAATGCCTTTATGGGCCGATTTGATAGATTGCCTTAATGGGCCAATTGATATATGGCATGATGGGCCAATTTGTTATATTTTGCTAGATGGGCAAATCTGATACGTTGGCTATATGGGCCAATTTGATAATTTGCTATATGGGCCAATTTGATAAATTGCTATATGGGCCAATTTGATAATTTGCTAAATGGGCCGATCTAAAAATATGTGAAATGGGCCAAGATAATATTCTGCTTAGTGGGCCAAGTTAATAAATTGTTACAATGGGCCAGAAAATTTGTAAGAAATATTTGAATGCATTATTATGAATTGTTATGCCTTGTATACATGAATTGCATGGGATGGGATGATGATGAAGAGAAGTCTGGTAGCTCTGCTACATAAATCTGGTGGCTCTGCCACAAATCTGAAAAATGGCAATGCCATGTAAATTCTGTTAATTTGATGGCTTGTCCACAAATTGATATATGGCTCCATGCCCAGTTTCATATATGGCTTAATGCCTACGTATGGTGTGTTGGCGGGGTGGGATGACTAAAGCTCTCCCACAGGTGTGTTGGTTGGTACGGGTGGTGTGTAGCAGATGGAAAACTAGGTTTGGTTTGGGAATTGCATATCATTTGCATATTATATATTTATATATGATACATTCATATTATTGTAAATGAGCTTAGGCCCAAATATTTGGTTAATGGATTTTTGCCCAGTGAACAACGGTAAGTGGGTTACACACTGAGTTCTAGTAACTCACCCCCTTTCTCTTAACCCTTTCAGGTAATGCTCAATGACGTGGACTTGGGCCATGGATGACTCGGTGGGGGCCATACTTCAGAAATGGTGTTATTAAACTCTAAATTTCTATTTTCGTCTATTTTATTATTTTGCTAATTTGGTTTAAGTTGTAATAAGGCCTCTGAACTATTTTTTTTTATTCTTGCTTTATGGTTGGGATTTTATTATTATTTTTTTTCTTAAATTGTTTAAAATGAGAATTTTTTTTCTAAAAACGTAAATAAGGGTTTTCCGAAATTGATTAACAAATGGATTTCAAAATAATCTTATACAAATATGTTTTAACTCGAACATTCTTTCAAATTATTAACGACATTTTCAAAAGTCACGGATTTAAAGTTCAATTCCTTGATTTGTGATTCATCAATCAATCTCTCAAAATACTTGTATTTTATCTACGTTTCTACAATGTTTCAAAATGCTTTTGCAACTCTATTTCAAAGGTCACATTTTCGTAAATTGTTTATTTCAAATATGCTTTCACAACAGAAAAGGGTTATTAAAGTTAATTATGTTTTCACGTAGACACAATTGCTTAAGTGTTTTGGGTTTTAACAAAGAGGCTGAAATTCTCCAACAAGTTGTTACAATTGCAAAGATGGTTTTGAAAAACACTTCCATGTGGCACGCCAGATTCGGGTCTAACTTCTAGGCCGAGTTTGGGGTGTTACAGAGGTGGAGGTGTGAAAACGAAATTTTGCTTTACCTAGCAAATATCATCATCATTATTTTCATTTGAGTTGTATTATTACAATCTCTTTTAAAAATGGAGAATCGGAACATTCTCTCATTCGGTGACAATGGTGGAAGATCTTTTAAAAAAAGTTTATCGCAGACCGGATGAACCCCCTTACTCGGATGACTCCATCGTAGATGATAAAGGGGATGAAATTGAATGATGCAAATGCAACCAAAAGTTCGTGGATGGACATGTTATTGGGCAACTCGTCAAGCAGGGGCGAAGCCAGGACAATTTTTTAGGGAGGCCCGGAAGAAATTTTAATTTTTTATAGTTTATATCTTTCTAGTTTGTAAAGGATTAAATCAAATTTTTATAATTTTAAGGGGGGCCAAAGTGTAATTTTACCTTTACTAATTTAAAATTTTAAAAAAATTCAAGGGCCTAAATAGCAATTTTACCTTTTGGGGGGCCGGGGCTTCGCCCCTGTCGTCAGGATCGATGGAAACATAACAAGAAGAAGATTTTGAGTTGGTTGATGAGGACGCTAAGAATGAGGTTATTGATGGTATTTCAAATATTTCCTTCTCGAATCTGGTACATAGTTTCATTGCCAAGCGCTTGGCACAGATGGTGATTGTGAAATTGCTTGGGAGGAGACTATCGTTCCTATCTATGTCGGATAGGTTACAGATACTATGGAATACAAAACAACCACTACAAATCCTTGATTTGGAGAACGATTATTTCTCAATGAAGTTCCAAGACGAAAATGATTACCTTTACGCCTTGTTTGGAGGCCCTTGGACTATCATTGGTCCTTATCTCAATGTGAGGCCATGGACACCTTCTTTGTTGACTAATCAAGCTCTGCCTTATAGCCTTTTAGTTTGGATTCAACTACCAGGATTACCTAAGGGAATGTATGCCAAAAGTCTGTTAAGGTTCATTTGCGATTCGAACAACCCATTTTTCAGTGAAATCGGAACAGTGGTTTCTGGACCACAAGTCCGACCCAAAATATAATTTATTTTTATTTTATTATATGGTCCGTAATATGATAGATGTGACATGTGAAAATTTTGACATCAAAATTTTATCGATTTAGTGCCTAATTACGAGAAGGACTAAATCACATAAAATGTGAAAGTTGAATTCTAGTAGCTATAAGGATCAAATAGCTATGGAATTCAAAACTAGAGGTCTTTGTATGGTAATTAGACCATTAAGAAAAGTATATAGATTTTTCATGGTGACTTATCCATGGAATTATAGAAAAAGGTCAAGGACTAAATTAGAAATAGCAAAAACTTAATTAATTAAAAGATGATAAAATATAATATCATCTTATTATTTCATCTTCAGCCTAAAATTTTATGGAAACCCTAGGAGAGAGAGAGGAAACTTTCAAGGATTAATTGGGTAATTTCGCTTGTCCCGTTTTTAATAATTTTAGTATTTTTTTAAATCGGGATAGTTTAATCTCTCTATTTGAGGGATTAATTTTGAAAAGTTATCAATGTATGAAAATGAGTCATGGATGTATTATGCTGGAAATTAGAAATTTATGGTAGAAAATGAAATATTGTTAATAGATAAACAACTTTTACAAAGTGATTTTTGATGAAAACTTGAGTTAGGGACTAAAATGTAAAATTGTGAAATTGAAAGAAAAATTCTGAAATTTTATGTATACATGTGCTGCAAATTTTGTAACGGGGCTTTGGTTAGGCTTGGAATAGGGAGTAATTTGCATAAGTTTCATTTTCCGGGCCTAGGGACAAAATCAGAATTTATGGAAAAGTTAGGGGCAAAATGGTAATTTACCTAGGACATAAATTGAGTCCATTTAAATATAAAATATATGAAATTGATAGTTAAATTCATTTATATAGATCCAGAAAACACAAACTCAAAGCTAGATCAGGAAAAAGAAAAGATTTCAGATTAGTAGATTATTACCCGAACAAGTGTCGAGGTAAGTTCGTGTAACTTAATCAGACATGTAATTATGTTAATTGAATGTTGTGTTTGTATTTAATGTGATTTATGTTAAAATGCTTTACTTGTATGCTATGATGGAAAATTTGCTACATGCTTGAAATGGTGATAAAGGGTTAGTTCCGATTGAATGTTGAATTCTGATGATTATATGCACTTTCCCGAAACTAATAAGGTCCTACATTTGTTACGGACGGGATTTAGCTCGGACAAGTAATCCCATTGACCTTGTTATATAAAGGATTTAGCCCGGACGGGTAATCCTAATATAATACCTCTCAAGTTTGCATTAAGATTAGGGTTTAGCCTGGACTGGTAATCCTAATCAAGCTCCTCCGAGCTTACGTTATATAAAGGATTTAGCCTGGACTAATAATCCTGTTATACGATATGTGGCTCGAAAGTGTGTTCCTTGGTTAAGTGCCCTAAGAGGTACCCTTGAATAAAAAATTGACGGATTATGGAACCGTACACTTCGAGTGTACTACTTGAGCATTCATCGGAATTCAATGATTCAATGGGCATGTATCTCTTGACTTGGCATAAAAATCTTGAGATGTAATGATAATGACTTGAAAGAACATTGCGTAATGAGCTTATCCATTTTTACTTGATATGTTTGTAAGTGTTGTGACTAACATGTTTGATTGAAGGCATGTGCTTAGGAAATTTTGCTAATGGATGGAAAACATGATGTTGTATGCTTAAATTTAATAACAGAATTGGTAAGTTTAGTTTCCGTTATACGAACTTATTAAGCATGTAATGCTTACTCTGTTTGTTTTTCCCTTGTTTTATAGTGCTTGTGAAGGTTGGAAGATCATTGGAGCATCGTCACACTATCAACTAGCATTTTGGGTATATTTAGTGAAATCATTTTGGGTATAATGGCATGTATAGGACAACTTGCCCAATAGTGGCTTAAACTGTTATTTTGTGACCTAGCCATTGGAATGGCTAGTATTAGTTCATTTTGGTATGACTAAGTAGATTTTTATGATATATATATACAAATGTGTTATGTTAAAAATATGTAATCAATGTTAGGAATGCCTAAGTTAAACTAAGGTAAGGTTGTGATCATGTATGCTTGTAGTGATATGTCTTGTGAATGATAGAAATTGCCCAATTTGAATGCTTGAATTGGTTGGTATTGGATGTGTGTTTTAAGTTCAGGTCTTGGGTGAAATTTTGAGTGAGAAATGATGTAACACCCCTCACACGTATTTACCATCAGAATAAGGTTAGTAGGTATTACCTATCAATTCACAACATATAGCATACATTTATCAAATATAAAGCATTCATTCTCATAAATCACTCAATATCATCAAATTGTCCCTTAATAGGGCCTATGAGGCCTTACACAAGCTTTAGAAGTGGTTCAGGACTAAACCGATAACATACTAAGATTTTTAGAAACTTATAAAAATTTCAAACACACAAGGGTCACACGCTCGTGTGAACAGGCCGTGTGCCTCACACGGCTCCAGCCACGCTCGTGTCACAGATCGTGTGAAAACAGGGCATACATACTGACTTGGGTCACACGGCCGACCACATGCCTGTGTGTGCCCTTCAATTTAGCCTCACATGTCCTTGTGCTAGGCCGTTCCAAACCTATAGGGTATACTGACTTATGCAACACGGCCAAGTCACACGCCCCTGTGTTAGGACGTGTGCCATTTAGGGGGTATACTGACTTATGCCATACGGTCAGTCACACGCCCGTGTGTAAGACCATGTGGAGCATACTAACTTTATTTTAATACAACACTAGGGGACACACGACCGTGTAGTATGACCATGTGTTGCACAAGGCTGAGACACAAGCCGGTGTCTCTGCCCGTGTGGACAAAAATAGGCCATTTACAAGGCCAATTTGCCACCCTTACTCATGTTCACCTAAACAACCAAAATAGTACCATTTCGTCATACAATAGGCAACCAATTACCATCAATACCAATCCTAAATATGCTATAATATGCCATCTAATTTCGTACCTAAATTCACATATATGATTCAATCAAATAACCATTGCACACTTATATCATCAAGCACAATTTCACAAGCACATAACTACTCAAATTACCAACTCCAATCATACCTTATAGATCAATTACCAAACTCAAAATATAACTGGTTGAGCAACTCTAAAACCATAAGCACATTCATGCCAAAACATACCAAAATGAGCCATCACTCATGGCTATATTACAAACTAAAACATATACAATTTACAAGCCAAATCTCATGGCTATAATCACAACCAAAATAACACATCTAGCCTATACATGCCATATACCATATTTATACAACTCAAAAGTACCAATTATATGTTTGATAGTGCGATGATGTTCCCGACGACTCTCGGATCCGAGCTAGCCTTGATTCACTATAAAATATAGAAAAATAACACAAAGCAAGCTTCGTAGCTTAGTAAGCTCGTATGTGAATAACTTAATTCATCAAATAAATGCAAATCAACCAATTTTACATAACATCACCATATACACATTAACTACAAACCTTTCTCATGTCTCAAAACATGATCAAATGCCATTTCATCGAACTTTCTCTATTTAATACTCGAATAGGTTCTGTACGTACTTGTATCGCCTCATAGTAACCTCTTTCTCAACCACATCATTCCTTTACCCGTTGAACCATTCGAAATAGAAGTCAGATACTCAAAGATCTCAATCGATAAGTACCTATACCATGGCCCGAAGCTAAATCAATGTAACTTATCCCAGAGTACCTATACCATTGCCCGTAGCCAAATCAAGGTACTAAATCAATGTAACTTATCCCAGAGTACCTATACCATTGCCCGTAGCCAAATCAAGGTAACTCCTTTCTGAAATACTTATACCATGGCCCGTAGCCAAATCAAGGTAACTCCTTTCCGAAATACCTATACCATAGCCCGTAGCTAAATCAAGGTATCACTCGCACCCGTAGTACCGAAATCGTGACTCGAAGCCAACACATTCGATATGCATGGCCCGAAGCCAAATCGGTATATCATCTTATAACATATCATCAGTATCCAAAATCTATTTCTAAGGTTCAACCGGGACTTTTAGCTTGTCGATTCCATCTTTTAATATTTTCGTAGAATCGTATTTACAATTCATACATTAATAATAATATCATAATCACAGTTTAGGCAATATCAAAGCATTTAACATACATTTATAAAGAAATTGTCACATCCGAACTTACCTCGTATTCGGAATTGACAGATCGGATTGACTACTCGATAACCTTGCTTTTCCCCCAATCTAAATACGAATTCTTTCTTTCTTGATCTATATGTATTGAAGATTAACTCATTTAATCATCTACTCATTCAATTTAGTCCAAAAATACATATTTGGGCATATTTGCATGTTAGCCTCTAAACTTTCACATTTATTCAATTTAGTCCTATTTCACAAATACACAAAATTCACAAATTTTAATTAAACCCAAGCTTGGCCGAATTTCATATAATTCCCTAGCAGCCCAAAAATTTCATTTATTTCACATTTCAACCACTTAATTTGCATATTTCACAATTTAATCCCTATTATGCAATTTCATCAAAATTCACTTCATAAAACATGAAAATCTATCATTAAAAATTCATATTTCATCCTCAAACACCAAAGAATACATAAGCTCATCAATTAAAACTATTTAAATCTTTAACAGTTTCAAAATCTATGGTTCGGGCTAGCTAGAATATGAAGCAACGATCTCAAAAACGTAAAAATCATCAAAAATCGAGCTCAAACCGTACCTTAATCAAGCTAAATGTGTGCCGAACCCTAAATGCTCTCTCATGGCTTCTTCCTCTTTTAATATCGGTTGAAGATGATGATATTTAGGCTTATTTTAACTTTGTTTTATTTATTTTATGTTTATTAACATTTTTACTAAATTAACCTTAGTTAACAAACTTTAAAAACACATAAGCCATGTCCATTATTGTCCATTAACATCTAAATTGGTCTAATTACCATTTAAGGCCATTATAATTAAAATCCAAGGCCAATTGACACCTTTAACTAATAGAATGCAACTTTTGCATTTTACGCGATTAAGTCATTTTTCTCAAATTGAGCAATTAAACGATAAAATTAGCTCACAAAATTTTTACACATACATGCTATAATACTGTAAACACCAAAAATAATATTAAAATAATTTTTTGACATCGAATTTATGGTTTTGAAACCACTATTTCGATTTAGCTAAAACCGGGCTGTTACAAATGAAGCTAGAAATGGCTTCATTTTGTCCAGACGGGCAGACATACAGGCATGTGTATATACCGTGTGTGACATACAGCCTAGTAACACGGGCATGTAGTTAGGCCGTGTATCCCCTGCACCTTAATTTTGAGAAACAGAATACTCAGAATTGGGCACACTGGCAAAGAAACGGGCTTGTGTCTCAGCTGTATGTGCCACACGACCTAGAACATGGGCATGTGTCTTAACCGTGTGAAACCTGCACCTAACTCAAATTAATTTAATTAACTGCACGGCCTAGCACATGGGCGTGTGGCATTATCGTGTTGCTCAAGCCAGTGAGCAACCTAAATCGAACACGGCCCGTAGCACGGGCGTGTTCCAGGGTCACACGGGCGGGTCCCTTGGACCACACTGGCGTGTGAGTCCTGCTGATAAACCGTAATATAAACATATTTTAATCTCACATTTAGCATACTTTTGGATGATTTAAGCCTTGAATTGTGGAATTCGGTGCTCTTAATCCTTTGTTTTCATGTTATAGAGTTAGGAAAGCACCGAAGGATGAAAAGAAAGAGAAACGGGCCTAAAACAGAGTAAATGGGCCAAATCATGAAATCGACACGGCCTGGGCCCAAGCCACACGACTGTGCCTCCTTAACAGACCCGAACACGACCTGGCCACAATTCACACGGGCGTGTGCCATGGGCGTGTCCCTGCCGTGACAAAGAAGAGTTTCATTCGGATTAGGGTACTTAGAGGCAAAGAAAGCCATTCCAAAAGCCTATATAAACAACCTAGAGACCAACCTTCAGGGGGCGCCCAGTTAGGCCAAAGATCCAAGCCAGAGAGGCCATAATTGTGGGATTTACTTGAAGAAAGCCAGTTGATTCATCTCAAGAAGCTGGAATTATACTTAAGACAGAGGATCTTCTCTTCAATTCCATTAGGAGGTTTTAGGGATTTTCTTATGTTTTGTTTTATATTTTCTTCTGAGATGTACTCTTTTATTATTATGAACTAAACCCTCATATACCTGAGGGGGATGAAACCTAAGACGGATCTTGTTACCATTTTCTGAACTATATGATAAATACCTGATTTGTTCTTAATTATGTGTTCTAAATTCTTGCTTTGATATTTCAGGATATTGATTCAAGTATTGATGTGCTTAGGCAGTGGAGCAAAAGTCCCTGTTTAAGAGTAGATCTAGCATTATTAAGCGGAGTTGATCACAACATAGAAATAGGATGACGAAAATCTATCGGATTAGGGTCAAACCTAATATGGAAGTCCATAGATCGAGTTAATGCAATTCTAGGGATTTTAATTAGAAAAATATTTCAATTAATCAACCTAGGGTTAGATGTTAGTAGCCTCGAAAGATGTATTAATATAAATTAGGGAATCCTACGGATTAAGTCAAGTGAATAAACCGTCTAGTTTAGAGTTAGATAATAAGTGAAGTCTAAGTGGATTCTTCCTCGGGTATTGTCCTAATCAATTGGTTTTTTCCCACAAGTATTTCCCCAATTCATTCTCTTTGTCTTAGCATCTTTAGCTTAATAGTTAGTTAATTTTAGATTAATTAATAATTCCCTTAATTTTTAGGTTAAATAATAAAAATAAAGTTAGTATTAGTACTTTTGGTTCCTTTAGGTTCGACAATCCGGTCTTGCCACTAAACTATACTACTGTTCGATAGGTGTGCTTGCCTCAATCGTTGTCATAATTAGTTTCTAGGCTCGATCATTCTTTTTATAAATTTTTAAGACTCTGACACACGATCAAGTTTTTTGGCATCGCTGTCGGGGACCTAAAATATTAAGAACGCTCAATTTTTATTACTTTAGTCATTTTTATTTTTGCAAATTATTTTTATTTTTATTTTGCTTTCAACCTTACTAATTTTTCTTCTTTTATTTGTTCCTAGCAAATACCTCTAGTTTATGACTAGAAGGAACCCGACAGGACCCCTAATTTACGACAGTGATATTGAAGGTACTGTTTACAGAAATCGTAGAGAAATAAGGCGAAGCTTAAACTATATAGAAAAAGAGCAAGAAGTCGACACCAATACCACCGAAGAGATGGCTGAGAACAATCCGCTACCTCTAGAGTTGGCCGAACATCATGCTCCTCGAACTATGTATGATTATGCTAAACCTAATTTAACAGGAACTGAGTCAAGTATTATTAGACCTACTATTGCTGCAAATAATTTTAAACTGAAACCTAACACAATTTAGATGATACAACAATTTGTTCAGTTTGACGGTTTGCAGGATGAAGATCCAAACAATCACTTGGTGAATTTCCTAGAATTTTGTGATACTTTCAAAATAAATGGTGTTTCGATGATGCCATCTGTCTTCGGTTATTTCCCTTTTCTTTGAGGAATAAAGCTAAACAGTGGTTGCATTCTTTTCCACGAGGATCAATCACTACATGGGAACAAATGACTGAAAATTTTTTATTAAAATATTTTTCGCCGGCTAAAACAGCCAAGTTAAGGAATGATATCTCTTCTTTTGTGCAGATGTATTTAGAAACACTTTACGATGCATGGGAGAGATACAAAGATCTATTGAGAAAGTGTCCGCACCATGGATTACCCTTGTGGCTACAGGTCTAAACTTTTTACTACGGTGTGGACCCCTCAACTAGGCAATTAATTGATTCAGCTGCCGGCGGAACATTGAACAACAAAACACCTAAGGCTGCCTACGAATTCATTGAAGAGATGTCACTAAATAACTTCACAAGGACAAAGCCAACAAAAGCAACCAGCAGTGTTTTTAACCTCGACGCAGTAACCATGCTATCAAACCAGGTAGAACTGATAAATAAAAAGATTGATGGCGTATGTGATTCTTTGCAGGTACATCCAGTCATGCAGTACGATACGAATAGAGGAGGGATGAACAACACAGAATATCCACCTTACAACCCGAACGCTGAGAACGAGCAAGTTCACCATATGGGTAACAATTTTAAATCTCAAACTAACTCTTATAGTAACACTTATAATCCAGGTTAGAGGAACCACCCCAATTTTTCATGGAACGGTTAAGGAAACTATAGACAACAACCCCCTCCAAACTTCCAACAACAGCCCTACCCACAGGAAAAGAAGCTGAACCTTGAGGAGATGCTGACAAAATTCATCGCAGTGATAGAAACTCGTCTTCAAAACACCGAGACAACACTTAAGAATAAACAAGCATCGATTCAGGAGATCGAGAACCAATTAGGCCAACTTGCCAAGATCATATCAGAACGACCACAAGGCAGCTTGCCAAGCAACACTGAAACTAACCCAAAGGAGCAACTTTAAGCCATAATAGCTCAGGATAGTGTAGGGTTAGATGAGCCCAAATTAAGCCAAGAGAATTTGGTAGGGAAAGGTAAGGACGAGGTAAGTCACGAGAAGCCAAAACCGGTAATTGAAGAGTAGCAGCCTCGTATACCATATCCCGATGCAATGAAGGACAACACAGAAGAACAATTCGGTAAATTTCTTAAACTTTTAAAGAAATTACATATTAACTTACCGTTTCTTGAAGCTCTTTCGCAGATGTCAAATTCAAGGAAATTTTTAAAAGAACTTTTGACAAACAAGCGAAAGTTAGACGAGGAATCACATGTGGAACTGAACGCAATGTGCTCAGCAATGTTGCAAAATAAACTACCACAAAAATTAAAAGATCTAGGGAGTTTTACAATTCCATGTTTAATTGGTAGTTTATCTGTTGATAATGCTTTAGCTGATTTAGGGGCAAGCATCAATGTTATGCCTTATAAATTGTTTAAACAACTAGGTCTAGGGAAACCCAAACAAACTAGGATGAGCATTCAATTAGCTAATAAAACTATTAGAATTCCTAGGGGTATAATTGAAAATGGACTTGTGAAAATTGATAAATTCGTATTCCCAGTAGACTTTGTTGTTTTAGACATGGATGAGGACAATAGTATCCCCTTAATTTTAGGAAGACCCTTTTTAGCAATTCCCAAGACTAAAATTGATGCCAGCCAGGTGAACTCATACTTTGTGTAGGTGACGAATCAATCAGTCTTCAAGCTCTCGACTCAGCTAGGACATCGAGTAGTCAATGTGAGAACATAAATTCTGTCAATAACCATTCGGTTAAACCTTCTTTTCAGGAAGCACCACGGAACTACACAACTGAGCCAAATCCTAGATCTCATGCCAATGAGCAAATAACTCATGAGGAACGAAGGTTTCAAATCGATGAACTAGACGAGTGGAAGACACACTTCAAAGAGAAATTAGGAATACACAAAGCAGAACCAACATCATTCCGTGGGACAAACAAATTTAAGATCAGAGATCAGGTATTGTTAGATAAGGCAGACCCCCGAATACCTCCTCCTGACCCTAATACAAACAAATGAATCTCTTTAAGGGTACTAAAGGTTTTCCCATACGGAACAGTCGAGGTAAGTAATCCTATATTCGGCACTTTTAAAGTAAACGCTACTTAACTTGAACTATATACTGATAATAGGATTGATAACATGAGAAAGGACTTTCAACTCCTCAAACCACCATAATTATGCGAATGAGAGGTAAGTCTAGCTTAAGACTATAAACGAGAGCTTCTCGGGAGGCAACCCGAGTACTAACCCCGTTAATTTTTACATTTTTATTTTTATTTTTATTTTTCCTTTTTAATACCTAACTATAATTTAACCAAAGTGCAGATTTCCATAACACATGGCCTTGCACACAGTCATGGCCGTGGCCGTGTGGATACTACGGATGTACGTACTGACATGGCAGAGATAGTACGAAAAAGGACGAAAAATATCTTCGAGACACGGGCTCCAACCAAACACCACGATCGTGGCCGACACTGTTTTAGCAACACGGACGTGGCGACCTGCACATGGGCATGGGAGAAACAAACAAAGCATAACACGGCCGTGTGACTCAACACACCCACGATACACGGGCGTGGGGGATGTACCAGATCTGAAATTTCTATTTAAACCACCCTCCCCCTTCTTACCTACTCCCCACCATTATTCTTCCTTTACACCCCTCATTTTCATTTTCATTTTTTCTTTATTCTCTTAACTCTAGATCTAACCATATCCTAGCACAGTCTCCCTCTGTGAGACCAATCTACATAAGTTCATGCCGGCCGCTTCATTAACTCGACAGGAAAATGACCTTTGAGTCCATTTAACTTTTCTTTTTTATTTTCCCTTCTCCTTTATTTTCCTTCTCCTTTATTTTTCTTTTACTTAGTTTAATCTATTTTATTTCGTTTTCTTTGATTTAGGTTCTAAAGGCTACTTGGGAATCACACACCACGGCCTTAGAAATCACACCCACATCGCTAACCATCTAACAATAAGGACTCTCCGGTCCATTAATCTTTTCTTTTAATTTTATTTTACTTTCGATTTTCTTTCTTTTTATCTTTCTTTTTTAAAATATATATTTAGTAAATTTTGAATTATTCTTATTATTTCCTGGCTAATTCTTCACGAGCTTCCCAATTTCTTCATCTAGCGCAGAGATTGTCGGCGGCCACCACACCACGACACTCCCAACTCAAGGAAGCCATCCAAATTCAGGAAGTTTCACCTCTTCCTTTCTCTTTAATTTCATATATACCTATGTACATTGAGGGCAATGTACATCTTAAGTGTAGGGGGTGAATATTTATTTCGAGAAAGTGCCTAACTTTCTGCATTATTCTCAAATCCCTGAATTATACCTTGAATTATGCCTTGTTCATAAGTAATTTTCTCATATTACTAATTAGAATGAAATTTCCTATGATCCATGATTTTCTTTGATATGTTTTGAATTAAGTCATTGATAATTGTGCAGTGATGATTTAAACTTTAGGAGACTAGAGAGTCAAGCATGATGAGTCTATTTTCAAAAATTAAAATTTTGTTAGGTTGTCTACCTGAATCTAATTATTACCTTGAAGTTTGAAATTTACAAAGTTGATATCAAAAACCCATAATTTTTGTGAGATTTTGAGCCTTTTAGAGCATACATTCTTTTGTGCTCACTTTTTTATTATGAGTGTGTCAACATTGACTTGTTATTCTAGAACTTGCTTCGATTATACATATCAAGACCACATTATTGATTTGATATACAGAGATGATAAAGGCACTTAGGATCTAACCCACTCACTCCACTAAAAAGCTTACCCTCACAATTAACCCTTAGCGAACCCCTTTGATCCTAACAACCTTTTATTGACTCACCCACTAATATTACCCCAAAACCCATCTTGTATTTGTTATCACCATTCATTGACTCCCCTTTTGTCGATATTTGATTTTGAATTGTTTTCTAACTATATTCTATATTTCAGTTGTTAAAGTTCTTTCTTATTATTGTAATGATTTGTTCTTAAAAAAAATCGAAGTATATTCCTTATTAGTTATAATTAAGTGAGCTTATACATTTAATTTTCACATATTAAAGAAGAAGCTTGTATTATTAGTATTATTAAGTTTTCAATTGATGTAATTATTCAGGATTAGTTCATTTTTCTAGTTAGGTAAATTGTTAATTCGATCTCGATTCTAACCTTCTAATTCAGCCTTTATCCACACCTTTAACCCAAGCCCCATTACAACCCTTTTTAAAGACCTTTTGATTTGTGTATCATCTCATTTTACAGTGGTGGAGATTTGATTTTTAGGCAAGCCTATGGGATTAACTTTTCATGTTCGACTTTTGAGTGCTTAATTTTGAACCTTAAACACTTTGAGTCATTTGAGTGAATCTTTAGTAAGGATGTCAACTCTTGTTAATTTTGAATTAAAGATAATTATTTAAGTAAGGGGAAACGCCTATATTTTCATGTTACAAAAACTATGACTTTGATTGTTTGAATCTTTAGGACCCTTTTACTTAAATTATCAATGTATGAATTATCTTTGAATTATGATGAAACATTATTGATGAATATTATGAATCAAGGAAGTTCATTTTAATTGTGAGTTGAGAATTTTGCTTGAGGACAAGCAAATGCTTAAGTGTGAGGGTATTTGATAAACCGTAATATAAACATATTTTAATATCATATTTAGCACACTTTTGGATGATTTAAGCCTTGAATTGTGGAATTTGGTGATCTTAATCCTTTGTTTTCATGTTTTATACTTAGGAAAGTACCAGAAGATGAAAAGAAAGAGAAACGGACCTAAAATAGAGTAAATGGGCAAAATCACGAAATCGACACGGCCTGGGCCCAAGCCACACGACTGTGCCTCCTTAACAGACTCGAACATGGCCTGGCCACAATTCACACGGGCGTGTGTCATGGGCGTGTCCCTGCCGTGACAAAGAAGAGTTTCATTCAGATTAGGGTACTCAAAGGCAAAGAAAGCCATTCCAAAAGCCTATATAAACACCCTACAGGCCAACCTTCAAGGGGCATCCAGTTGGGCCGAAGAGCCAAGCCAGAGAGGCCAGAATTGTAGGATTTACTCGAAGAAAGCCAGTTGATTCATCTCAAGAAGCCGAAGTTATACTTAAGAAAGAGGATCTTCTTTTCAATTCCTTCAGGGGTTTTAGGGTTTTTCTTATTTTTTGTTTTATATTTTTTTTTGAGATGTACTCTTTTATTTTTATGAACTAAACCCTCAGATACCTGAGGGGGATGAAACTTGAGACGGATCTTGTTATCATTTTCTGAACTATATGATAAATACTTGATCTGTTATTAATTATGTGTTCTTAATTCTTGCTTTGATATTTCAGGATATTGATTCAAGTATTGATGTGCTTAGGCAGTGGAGCAAAAGTCCCTGTTTAAGAGTAGATCTAGCATAATTAAGCGGAGTTAATCGCAACCCTAGAAATAGGATGACGAAAATCTGCCGGATTAGGGTCAAACCTAATATGGGAGTCCATAGATCGAGTTAATGCAATTCTAGGGGTTTTAATTAGAAAGAGATTTCAATTAATCAACCTAGGGTTAGATGTTAGTAGCCTCGAAAAAGGTATTAATATAAATTAGGGAAACCTACAGATCAAGTCATGTGAATAAATCGTCTGGTTCAGAGTTAGATAACAAGTGAAGTCTAGGTGGATTCTTTCTCGGGGATTGTCCTGATCAATTGGTTTTTTCCCACAAGTATTTCCCCAATTCATTCTCTTTGTCTTAGCATCTTTAGCTTAATAGTTAGTTAATTTTAGATTAATTAACAATTCCTTTAATTTTTAGGATAAATAATAAAAATAAAGTTAGTATTAATACTTTTGGTTCCTTTGGGTTCAACAATCCGGTCTTGCCACTAAACTATACTACTGTTCGATAAGTGCGCTTGCCTCAATCGTTGTCATAGTTAGTTTCTAGGCTTGATCATTCTTTTTATAGATTTTTAAGACTCTGACACACGATCACCTGCACCTTAGAAAAATTTTGTAATTTTGTGAAAATTTCTTAGAGGTTCTGATTAAGTCTCGATTTGATTCTAATGCTTGTATTGGGCCTCGAGGGCCCGATCAAGGGATCTCGGTAAATGAATAGTAAATTTACATAGTTTAATAGAAAAATGTTCTGAATGTTCTGGTAATGCTGCGGAACCTTGTTTCGACGACAGGTACGGGTTAGGGGTGTTACAGCGGTGCTATCGAACCAGTGGCTAAAATTGACCAGAATACTGAGACCAATTCAAGAGGTCAATTTGTGAAGCTTGTGGTGTATGTGGAATTGGGGAAACCGCTAGTTTTAAAAGTTAAAATAGATGGTAGAACACAACAGGTAGAGTGTGAATCCTTACCTCTGGTATGTTTTGAATGTGGGCGGTGGGGGCATACTTGTAGAAATTGTTATCATAAACAGGAACATGAAAATACACCGGAGATGGAGAGAAGTCGAAAATCTGAACAAACATCAGGGTTACAGAGGCAGGTTGAAATGGAAGATTTTGGTCATTGGATGATTGTTAAGCGAAGGCAGAGAAGGAAAAATCATTCGTTAGAAGGGCGAAATGGAGGTAAGGATGGTAGCGCTACAGATGGTTTAAGATTTGATGTCTTAAATGACAATCATGGCGAGGATTCTGGAATTTTAGAGATAGATATGATAATGGATTTAGCAGGGGTGCAAACTGTGGAACTACAATTACAACAAAATTTATTAGGATGGTGGAGGTTGTTAATAAACCTAGAATTAGTAAAAAAGGGACGTTGAAATCTAAAGGGAAAGGGATTCTCTTGGGAAAAGGTCGAAAGCTATGGTTAATAAACTCAAGCCAACTAATAAGGTGCGGGCATCTACATCGAGCCCATAAATCAAGGAGATTGCCATAAATCAACAAATACGGAAAGTTACAAGAGATAGATTGGGTGGAAATTCGAGGCACGATTCGTCAAAGTTCACTAGAGATAACCCTTCATCGGTGTCAATGACTCTGGCTATGAAAACCATTCTTCATGGACCGAATAAGGAGGTTGAGAATGATATCTCCATGTCAGGTGAATCAAATTTGGCGATTAGGTGGCGGATGTTTCTATAATGGATGTCGAAGCTGCCTAATAGTTGGATTTCTGTTAGTATCTTATCTTTTTTTATGGTTGCGGATTTGAATCTAATGTTTTGGAATTGTCAAGGGTGTAGGCACCCGCGATTTCATAGTTTTTTGAAGGAATACAGAAGGGAGTCTTGTCCTGATTTTGTTGCTTTGTTTGAAAATAGAACCAATGAAGGTATGGCATATTTGGCTATCTCTAAGCTGGGTTTTGATAACTCGTCTCATGTTGAAGTGAACAGATTCTCAGGCAGCATTTGGATTTTATGGTAGGATGATGTTAGTATGGAAGTTCTTAGAGTTCATAACCAATTTCTTCATATGCATATTAAGAATTAGGGTATTCAGTCACTGTTCCTTTACTCTGTTATCTATACTAGTCCAAAACATATTCAAATGGTACAATTATGGGATCTGTTGAGTCAATTTGCAAAAGGGGTGGAAAAACCTTGATTACTAGTAGGGGATTTTAACACAATTATGTATAGTGAGAAACGAAAAAGAGGTTCTAAATTCGACAAGAAGGGTTGTAATCGGTTTTGTTTACTCGTTTTCAAGAATGGGTTGCATAATATGGGTTTTAAAGGTCTGTGTTTGTTTGGAACAAGAGGACTCTTTATCATAGACTTGATTGAGGACTTTGTAATGATCTTTGGCTTTCCTTTGCACCTAGTTCAAATGTGAGACATCTTCATAAACTAAAATCTGACCACCACTCGATTCTTGTTACTACTAATAAGGTGATTGTGGAGAAAGTTGTACAGCCCTTTCATTTTCTTACTAGTTGGTTGATGCATCCAGAATTTAAGGACGTGGTCAAGGAATTATGGCGAATAAGTGACGAGGTTGTTGGTAATTTGGAGTCTTTCACTCAGTCGGTATAAGCATAGAACAAATTGGTGTTTGGAAATATTTTCTCTCAAAAGAATCTTGCTACACGAGAATTGAAGAAAACACAATGTGCATTGGAGAGGAGTACAAGGAGACTTAGGGATCACGAAGTAGCAATTTGTTTGGAAATTGAAAATATCCTGAATTAAGAAAAAATATGACACTTCCAAAAGTTTAGGAGTGAATGGCTTTTAAATAGTGATAGGAAAACAAATTTTTTTTTCTTATTTTGACTTTGAAGTAGTGGAATCAGAATAGAATTAAGGCATTGAATAATGATGATATCAGATGGTGCTATGATGAAGAGACCTTGAAGAATGGTACAGTTGGATATTTTAAAAGTCTATACTCCGTGGAGAAGTACGCGATTGGAAATTCCCTGTTAGAGGACGATTTCTAAAAATTACACATTTGCTTATCCAAATTCTTGAGTCTGAGGTTTCAATGAAGGAAGTTAGAAACTCTATGTTTAGTATGGCGCCTTTTAAAGTGCCAGGAACAGATGGGTTTTATGTGAAATTTTTTCAAGCAAATTGGGACGTAGTTGGAAATAGTATGTCCAAGATGGTACGTGATGTCTTTTTGGGGCAGCAATTTGATCCCAATATTAATCGTACTCTCTTGGTACTTAGATCAAAGAGATTTGATGTAGAGTACATCCAACAATTTAGACTAATCAGCTTATGCAATGTCTTGTATAAGATGATTACAAAAACAATCGTCATCCGTCTTCGACAAGTGATGCAAACTCTAATAAGGCAAAATAAATCAACCTTCTTAGCTTCACATAATATTTTCAACAATATTATTATCGCACATGAAGCAATTCATACTATGAAAACCACTAAGAGTAAGAAGGGATGGTTGGCAGTTAAGGTGGATTTAGAGAAAACGTATGATAGGGTTCAATATGATTTTTTAGAAGACACATTGCAAGACACATGTCTGTCTATTACTCTTATCCGTACAATAATGCATTGCGTAACTTCTTCATCCATGCAGTTACTTTGGAATGGAGCGTTTATTGGTAGCTTCAAACCAAAAAGAAGGGTAGACAAGGGGACCATTTATCACAGTATCTCTTTGTTTTGGGAATGGAGCCCCTTGGTCATTTAATTGAAATTGTAGTTGAGGATGGGAGTTGGGAGCCTTTGTTTCTATCATGCCGAAGATCTGGCATATCACACTTATTTTTCATTAATGGCCTTATCTTTTTTTGTAAAGTTAATAGGAAAAATGTCGAGTGTCTTTAATGTGTGTTCAAATCCTTTTGTCATTTCTTTGGACATCGTGTGAACCGTCAGAAAACTCAAGTATTGTTCTTGAATAATGTTTTAGATGATATCCCTGTTATAATCTGCAACATTCTTAGTTTCACAAAAGTGAATGATCTAGGGTACTATTTAAGTGCTCCCTTGTTTCACAATTGTGTTGGGGTTGGAACTTTTCAGTTTATTTTGGGTAAGGTTCGTAATAGACTTAATGGTTGGGAGGTAAGGAAACTTTCACTCGTGGGTCATCTTACGTTGGTTAAGTTAGTGCTACTCACTATTCTAAATTATTTCATGACAATGGCCAAAATCCCTATATTAGTGTATAATGAAATTGAGAAATTAGCTCGTGGTTTTCTATAGGGTTCAAGTCAGTTTGGTAGAAAACCATCATTAGTTAATTGGGAAACCTGATGCAAATCCCAAACAAATGGAGGCTTGGGTATTCAGATATTGCAATACCAAAATAAAATATTCCTTCTGAAGTTGGGATATAAGTTATTGGCTAACACGGAAGAATTCTGGGTTCAAATATTGAGGAACAAGTACAAAGTTCATGGTTTGTTTTCGAACGTAATACACCGGAGTAGTTGTTCGTATATCCAGCGTTCTGTATGTAACACCCCTAACCCTTATTCGTCATCATAATAGGGTTTTAAAGCATTACCACACACTCGTGTGCCAGGTTGTGTACCCTTCAAAATAGCCTCACACGTCCGTGTGCTAGCCGTGTGTCTCACACGTCTGTGTGTCTAGTCGTGTGGACCTAAATTGTGCGTTAAACAACAAATTTATTATTTTCTAGATGTTTGGGCATTAAACAACTCAAAAACCATTCGTTTAACCTATTCAAAACACGATCAAACGCATAAAAAACATGCCAAAACAATCATCCTAGGTGCCTAACCAATGTACCCTCATTGGTACCACATGTATACCATCAAAACATATCATCAATGCATCATTTAAATTAAAATTATAAACATGCCAAAATCCATCAATTTGGCTTAGCTTATATCTACCTAAAACATTAACTTAAATTCACATGCACATACCAAGCTTTGGTTCAATTTACCATACCATACTATGGCTTTAAACACAAACACATGTTTATATATATACCAAACCAACATTACACTTATAATCTCATTACAATCTATCCAGAAAATAACAATCAGTTAGACATCCTAGGTACATGCCGACACAAAAGATAAAAATCACCACATTTGAGTTCGAGATCGTTGTTGGATGCTAAATCGGTGATCAAAAGAGAAGTACCTAATCTGCGCACGAAAAAACAAAACCGTACGCTGAGCAAAACTTAGTGATATTTCTATAATCCGAATATTTAAAGACATGAGATTACAAATGTATAATTGAAATATAAACACATATTAATATTTAAAAATCACAACTACCATATGCCAACCCTTTGAATTCATACATGATAGCATATCATTTCATACTATATTCAACTTACACATGCTATCATATTTCATTTGTTTCACAAATATTCCAATTCTCATACTTGCTATATAAATAGCTTTTCACATATCAAACCACATTTCATTTTAACAATTGCTTTATCCATTCCATATCCACTTCATGAGTACATAACTCATGTATCTCATTTTCATGTTTCAAATCGCTATTCCATTTTCAATTATCATACAATATCATCCAATATCAATCATAGTACATTTTCATTTAATTACCCTATTAACACGACTCAGACTCAGACGAATACACGAATCTAACCAACACACCAGTTTGGCACCTAGTGCCTCATCTGATAAATCCGAAATAATATGCGCCCTCGTTATATACATTGACACCCAGTGCCTCATCGGTTAAACCCAAGTAAACTGGCACCCAGTGCCTCATCGATTCGAAGTCGAAGAAATCCCTGAACTCTTCCTATCCTATGGCATGCCATTTATATCCGACTCAGCCTGTTATAGTTAATAGGGTTTAATTTCACATTCCAAATACAACCAATATCTAATTATCATATTTGCACATTATCACATTTACACATATATATTCATTTCTATTCAAATAATCAATACATTCATAATATATATATATATATATATATCAATTCAATCCATTTCAATCAACTTTAATTCAATTCAATATCAAAGTGCCAAATACTCACCTCAACCACTTACCATATGCATTAAATCAAAATATAACAATTAGTAACTAGGTTCAGATTATAGAAATACAAACCGTGAATTACGAGTTATTCGACGTCGATTTTATCTTTCCCCTTTTTAGTCGAGGATTCTGGTACGACGTTAGCTAAGATATTAAAACAATTAAAATTCATCAATACAACACAATTCAATTTCAAATAGAATATTTCAATTTTTACTCAACATTTGCCTAAATTTCAATTTAGTCCCTAAATCGAGACTAATTTTTATTCTTTACAATTAATTCTATATTTTTATACAAATTTCATTTTAAATTAATTTTAACTTCCTATTTTCACTTAAACCCCTAAATTTTGAATTTTAACTTCCTATTTTCACTTAAACCCCTAAATTTTGAATTTTTCACAATTTAGTCCCTATTACTCAAAATTTACAATTTATTTTATAATTTAATCCTTTTTCATTTATAGCTTAAAAATCTATCAATTTAATCCCTAATACTAAAATTATTAAACATTAATAACATTTAAAAACTTAACAATTGCTAAAATTTCGACATGGCTTGGGTTGCCCTAAGTACCGGGATTCCAAAAACATAAAAATGATAAGAATTAACTAACCAATTGAACTTTGAACCTTAGAAGTCCCTAGGCTGTGTGTCTTTCTCCTTTCTTCTTTCTCTTTTTTCTTTTTCTTTTTTTTTTCTTTCTAATTTGTATGTTCTCTTTATTTATTTCTTTATTTATTATACTTTAATTTATTATAATATAATACATATATTCATTTACTTAATTATTAAGATTTCTTAATATTATAACAATTTTTTATAACATAGGTATAATTACTACATTGGCCCTTTGACTAATTTTGATCTATAATTTAGCTTTCACCCTATACGAGTTTGATTTACGGAAACGGAGTCCGGGAATGCACTTTTCGACACCCTTGACTATCGGGTCGTTACACTGTAGCTAATATCTGGGATGAGGTTAAGGAGGTAGTTTTTTGGGTAGTGGGTAATGGTAGCTTGACTAATTTTTGGAATGACGTTTGGCTCAAGGAGGTGGGCATCATTCGACATCACTACATTAGCCTTGCACCCATTCTAGATTCCATTCGTGTTTATGATGCTATGGTAGAAGGGATATAGAACGTTCAATAGCTTGTTTCGGTTCTCCTGAAAGAGATAATAGAGTGGATATCGGCATATAATCCTTCATTGTTGGAAGTAGAGAAGGACTATTTATCATAGAGATGGCTATCTGGAGGAAAATTCTCTTTATAAGAATCATATAAAAATTTAAATAGTATGAGTGGCCTAGTTGGAATGGCAAGTGATGAATTCACATGGAGAATTAAAGCACATAAAGGGTTCAAATGTTCCTTTGGTTATTAGCCAGAGACTGACTCTTGACGAATGAAGAACGAACCAGGCGAGGTATGTCCCACTTTTCTTACTGTGATTGGTGTGGATTGGATGTTGAGTTAAGTTTACATGTTGTTAGGGTCTGTGGTCTCTCGAGATTGGTTTGGAGATTTGTTGTACCTAGAAGCAAATGGGATGTCTTTTTTTAGCTTACCGATTGTTAATGAAGATAGTATTAGTTCCCAATATGGTGAATGTCCCACTTTCTTATTTATCACGACTTGGTTTCTATAGAAGAGTCGAAATGATTCTATTTTCAATCAAACAAGTCATAACAGCCATTCGAACATATCTTCAGCTGGAGCTTGGACGAGGTCTATTTTATTAAAATGGTGACTGGAGGCATGTAATTCCATGACAAAGAGTCATTGGCAATTCCCGTCTCAGTGATGGGTGAAAGTAAACATTGATGGTTCGGTGTCAACTTTTAAACCAAAAGCAGCCATAGGTTGAGTGGTGAGAGGGTTGGATGGTAGCTGGATGGGGGGTTTTGAAATGGTGGTGGGTTTATCAGATATCTTTCAGATTGAAGCCTGAGCACTACTTGAAGGCTTAAAGTTTGCTTGGGCAAAGGGGTACCATAGAGTGGAGATTGAAAGTGATAATCCAGTATTGGTAACCATTATTCAGAATGGTCTAGCAACAAATAAGAACTACAGTGAAGTTAAACTCGTTCAAGATTGGTGCCTTAAGAGTTGGGAAGTGAAGTTTTGACAAATACTAAGAGAGAGTAATAGAGTGGCAGATTGTCTCACAAAAGAAGCCAGAGGCGAAATTGAACAATTGATTGTTCATGAGAAAACAATGACGAGTGTGAGGAGTCAATTAAACAACATAACCATTGCGCTTCATATCCTTTGTTTGAGGGTGTCTAGTTCTGATATAATTTTAGCTTAATGCTTTTCCTTTTTCACAAAAAAAAAAAAAAAGTTTACATTTTAGGAAGTAATTTTTTGTTTTGTCATAATATTTTCATGTTTGATTCATAAAAATTATCTTATGTTAGTAATATTGCATTTCTAATAATGCAAAAAATTTTAAATATAGGGGATAATAATATCACTCTATCCTTTAGGTAATGTAACTTAATTTTATAACATTTTTACCTACTTTTAATCAAAAATTTTCTATTCATTTTATGAATTCTTTTATATGAATAATTTTTTAAAATTATTATAATATGAAGTTTTAAATTAATACATTACTAAAAATATGGGTTAGCATGTTTAATATAAATAAAATATTAATCTAATTTAAAATGATTTAAAATACTTTTAAAAATTGATATGAAATAATAAAATAAAAGAAATGGAGATTAACTTATGCAAGTAATAGGGAAGTCATTTCATATCATATATTTCAATTAAGGTTGAAGGAATTAAATTTATTTTTTAAAATATAATAAAAACAATTAAGTAAAATATTCTTTTTAAATAATATTAAAACTTTCAATCAAATAATAAAAATAATTTATATTTCAGCTAAAATAAATAATATAAGATATTTAATAACGTGCTAAATAATATCACATTTAACGAATCAAACAAAAAAAAAAACTTTATGAAATAAATATTATCTTGAAATGTATGAATAAAATGGATTTTTTATTTATTAAGTAGATAAGTAAAAGCATTGGTTGAATTAAATGTTAGATAAATGTAAATTAAAATAACAATGGGAAGTGTGTGGTTTAATTTATAAAATAATGAATGTGAGAATTCCTAGGTTTTTATGTCTCCAAGTATTGTAAAGAGGAATGGGTAAGATTGGTTTGACCACAGTTTGTCTTAAGCAGTAATTAAAAATCCAAGTCACGTGACTCTAGCATTCAATTTCAAATAAGTCGGTCCAACTTCCAAACTCTACACCATATTATACTAAATTTTAATTGCAATTCACCAATTTGATTTTAATATATTATCACATATTTATAGAAAATTACGCATAAAATTTTAAATCCTAGGCATTTTATAAAATTAAATATAAAAATAAGAGAAAATATTTGATATGGGTTTCAATTCAAACTGCTTCTCATGTCAAATTTTCAAGTCTTATTGAAGGATGGAGTTTTTGTTCTGGTTTGTAATAAATTTGAAATGGGCTAAAGAAAAGGTCCAAAGATGTTGGGCCACGGCCTCTTTTTCATTTTGGGTTTCTCAAATCAAATTTTAAAAACTAAAATTTCTCTCTCTCTATATGTAATATCATGTTTTTTTTAATTTAGAGCGTGTTTCATAAACTAAAAAATTATGCATCCAATATAATTGTCTTTCTTGATTGATTTTATTTTTTTAAAAAAAAACCATTATGATTTATTTTATTTTGAATAATTTTAGATAAAAATTAAAAGATACTAGTTTAAATATTTTAATTTTTAATAAATGAAAAAATATTTTACTTCAAAAATAATATTTTACTTATAGCCAATTGTTAATTAATTATGTATAAATATAAATTTAATATTACGTTTTTCATTCACTCACATCGTGAATGTAACAAAATTTAAAATAGTATAGATCTACATAAAATATGGATAAACAAGAATGAATTCAGAAAATTGCTTTAAGAAACCAATGATGAATCATAATTAAGGGCCAAAGTACAATTTTATTATTACTAATATGTAATTTCATAAGAACTTAAGGGTCTAAATGACAAATCTATCACATGGCCACTACCTATCCCCTTTGTCTTCGTTGCTGTGGATGAGAAACACAAGAGGTTGATACCATTACTTTTGTAGTGGTGAGGATTATATACATTATTATTTAAAGTTTGACTGAATTGGTATCACCTTGGTTAGGGTTATATAATTTATTTATACTATTATTTAAAGTTTTGACCGAATTGGTATCACTTTTTATTCAATTCAGTTGTGAAATTACTAAAAGCTCAATATTTTATAAGTAAAAAAATATAATTTGAAAGGATTTTAAAAAAAAAGGCTTAAGGGGTAAAAAACTCTCAAACTCAAAAAAAAAAAAGCCCCTGCAATTTTTTTTTTGCACTCAATTGGGTAATTAAACTTTCAACATGCATCAAAAAGGCCCTTGAACTTTTTCAAAAAAAAATAAAAAATTTAAGCCCCTTGTGTACTGTAATTTTTATAACTTTTTTACAAATTTTATATTTTTTTACATTTTTTATAATTTTATTATGACTTTATAAATTTTTATTTTTTTCTATATTTCTATATATTTTATAATTTTTATTCTATTTTTTAATAAATTTAAGAATTTTTATATTTTTATTAAAATTTATTAATTTTTATAATTTTTATTTTTATCATTGTTTTGTCAGATGTTACGTCGTGGTTGTGACACGTGGTAACTTTAATTGAAAAGAATTAAGGGCAGTTAACTTTAGCGATCAACTGTTAAAGTTAACGGTCAAGGTACTTTTTTGATGCATTTTGAAAATTCAAGTACCCAATTGAGTGCAAAAAAGAAAAAAAAAACACAGAAGCTTAATTGCATTATTTGAAAAAGTTTAAGGGCCTTTTTAATGTATTTTAAAAATTTAAGTACCCAATTGAGGAGAAAAAACAACTTAAATAGTTTTAAAAATAAATTAAAAGGCTTTAAAATATAGATTTCTCCAAGCAGTTGAAAAGATTGTGTTCCTGGATTTGGTGATTTCATAATCGCATTATCATTAAATTGGCGGGAGGGAGTTAGTATCAACGGAATGTGATAATTGCATGTCAAATCTGATGCAGCACAGCACGTGCATTCAACTTTGGTTTCTCAAGTTTCATAAAGTTGGGCTGCCAAGCACATGCATTATAAATGATGGTGCAAGGCTGTTCTACGAAAATGTTATTTTAAATTTAGATTGCATGCATCCCAGTTGTATGTTTGAAATCAAAGTCAATATGTGCATTCATTCATCTTGCTTCTATTCCATTCACTCCTTTATCATTTCTAACATTTGTATAATAGGAAGATATTTCATTCATTCTCTCAATTTATTTTTTTTTCCTTTTATGTTTTTATGCTGAAAGTATTAATCTTTAAATGCCTATGTTATTTTTTTATATAAAATTAAATTACTTTTCTTAAATTTTAAGGGATTTGGGTAAATTTTAATCTTTGAATACTTAATTTTCAAGACTTGTGACAATTTATAATTAATTTTTAAATATCAAATTTAATATAAAATATTATAAACATTGAGAATGAGTCAGGCGTATGCCTTAAATATTTGAGTCCGAGTTTGATCTATATTTTAAACAAGTCTAATTTTTTTGCCCAAGCTTATTTTTTAGACCTAATATTTTTATTCAAACCTTTTCAAGTGTCGGACGAGTCTTCGAGTTTCAATAGATAGCCTGACCCACGAATAGATTTATTTATTACTATAAAAAATTAAATAATATTTTTATACTTAAATGTAATAGTAAATTTGTAATTTAGGCGAAAGCACGTCCACTTGAATCAAAATTACCAAATTTCCAAATACACATGAAGACACACGGCTCATGGCCAATTGGGTATGCATATATATGCGAAATTTCATAAAATTGAACTTTAGCACAGTCGGCGTTCTGTTTGTTATTTTTAAAATTATAATAGTACACATTAATTATATACTTTTTAAAATGAAACAAACGCATTAATTTATTTTTTTATTTTAATAGAAAATAATATTCCTTTTTTAAATCAGTGAAAAGAAATTAAAAAAATACTACATCAATTTTTTCCTTCCATTTAAAAAATTGATAAACCAAAACCAGTAGAATTCAGTTGAAATTGGTTCAATTATTTATGCCATTTGGTTAGACTTCAATTCCTTTTTCTAAGAAATAAAAGTAATACTAAGTTAATTGTTTTTGGTTAAACTACTTAACAAGTCCCTGTACTTAGGTTGAAGAGAAAAGTAATCTCTCTATAATAAAAAGATGAGAAATTTTATCCTTGCACATTTAATTTTGAAGTAAATAGATAACATAAAACGACTAATTTAGCCATATATGCCATTTTTTTAATTGGTCTTTTAGGTCATTTTTTTAAATTAAGGAAACAGGTCGTGTGAAAATGTGTCCAGCTCAGTCTTCTTCTTCTTCTTTTTTTTATTAGGGTTAGGGTTTTTTTAGAAATTAAGGTTTAAGGTTTTAAGAGTGAAACCGTGAAAGTTTATAAGTAGATATGAGGGGTCAGGGATATAATAACGCTCCTCAGAACAAATACATATCATATGTCATAACAGAATAAAACCATTACCTTAGAAACTCATCCTATGGAAGTCAGGTTTCGAGGTGGTAGTGCTTGATGCGGTCATAGGTCGAAGTCTAAGTGGAGGTCCCAGCCGGCAGTCGTAATGCAGTCACGGGTTCGAGTATAACCGGGGGGTCAATTCACGGTCGTTATACGGTCACAAGTTCAAGCTTTTTGGATACTCGCAAATGATGCCTTATATATACCATACATATGATTGATGTCATAACTAGAGGGAAAAACGAAGGGATTTCTGGTGTAAATTCTATTGTGTACGAAATTTTGAATTACAAACTATTGCAAAATTATTATAGGTTTGAAAAAATCAGTAACTAACCTCAGCTTTTGAACGTTGATTTAACAACAGTCAGATATCTTCGAACTACTCCGGTAGTCCCACCTAACTCTGTCCATGTTTCCACTTATTCAAGCGATATGTTAATTCAAACATATAATAAATAAACAACATTTACTATATTAACTACATATTATTATCAAATGATTTTTACCTTATCATCAATGGGAATGTATAATGGTCATTCACTCGGGAACGTAGAAATGGTAGTCGCCACCATGCCTATGATTGCAGTAAGAGTACACAATCACCGATTGACATCTTATTTGGCTCCGTCGCCCGACACAACTCCCCAACTCAGTCGTCCGCATTCTTTAAAGTCAACTAGATGTTGTATGTAACGACCACATTTTGACTTAGAGTTATGTATAGTGATGGATTGGGTCAGGAAATAATGGAGAATTTTTGAAACAGACTAAATAGGGATTTTTAGTATTAAAGTAGGAAGTATTTAGACCCGATAGGAGATTAGAAAATATTTCCGAGATAGAAAAGATTTAAATAGAAGCTTAGATTAAATTGAAAGAGTATAAAAATTGTTGTGGTAGAAGTAGGAATTTAGAAAGTTAGGAGATACATAGTAGTAGTAGAAAGGAAGGAAGGATTAAGAAGAAATTTAACCAAAGTGGAGTATGAGTCATCCTAGGAATTATAAAAGATGAGTTGGGGTAAAATGATAAATACCCAAGTAGATATTTTAAGGTGTAATATGATGGGTAAAAGTGTAAAGATAGATGACTTGAGGACTTATTAGCAAATTGACCATTTAACAAAAAGGTGAGATATTTTTAGTGGAAAAGTGGAGAAAAGATTATCATCTTTTCCCAACACACCAAACCATCGCTCACCCCCCCCAAATCCATCTAACTTTTCTTTTATTTTCTTCCATGTCCTTCCTTTATTGTTGAATCATCCAAGCTTCAAACCTTCTTTTTCCTTTAAAATTTCTTTAGTAAAAGCTAAAAAGAAGACTAGTGAGCAACTTTATTTCATGAGGAAACTTCCATAAATGGGTTAAAAGAGAGAAATACATGAGTTAGGGTTTTGAGTTTTCAAAGAGTTATTTTCATAATCTAGCATAAAAAAGTTATTTGATTTTAGTTTTAACTTATAAATGTTATATGTTGTTATGAAATTGAAGAAAAAGAGAAGAAGTTTGAGGACAAAAGTGAAGGGAAAGGAAAAGAAGTGACCAAGGAGTAGAAGAGAAAAGAACTCATCATCCAAATTTTGGTTGTAAGTAGTTCAAGTAGTAATTTTGTTTAAGTTATGTTAGTTAGATAATTATGTTAATTAAGTAGTTTAATTACTAAATTAATGATATCATAATAAGTACTTAGTAGGGGTAAATAATGTCAATGTTATGAATTTTGACTATGGTGTACCATTATAGGACATATTGTGGTGATAATGAAAAAGGACTAAATTGAAAGAAATTAAAATATGTTATGATATTACGAATATGTGGAAAGTGAGTTTAAATGAAGTGATGTAAAACTTATAGTGTTGTATGTGGTAAAAGTGAAGAGAATTTACAAGTTTTAGTGTTAATATTGTGATAAGGGCTAAATCGTGAAAAATACAAAGTTATATTATTTTCTGTCAGGTGAATGAATGAAAAGATTTAATAATAAGAAAAGCTCATTTAGACGAGTCCCGAACTATTAGGATATTGATGGCATGCCATTAAGGAAAATTAGCGCGCTTATTGTATTATTTCGCACTTCGATGCTTATCATTGTAAAAATTTGCACTTTGGTGCTTATTGTTATTATTTTGCACTTTGGTGCTTATCGTTATTTTCACTTTGTGCTTAGTGATATATGATATGCATTAACAGTGCATTATCGATTTATTTCCGTATGTCCTAAGTGTTCAGCTAGTCTACATTGGGCTACAGTGTCGTAATTCGGCTATTATCAATTAATGAGTTACGGTAAGTAATGGTAAGTGTAATTTTTAAGAAAAATATATTAAAATTTAGGGACTAATTTGATGTGAATTATATGCCTATAAAATGAATATAATTTTATTTTATATTATTATTAATAGTAGATTTTAAAAAAATATTGAAGTACTTACTAAGTCTTCACAGGCTTACCACGTTAATTCTCTAATGCGTAAGCCCAGTAGATCCCGTTGGGCTAATATCAAGGTCGAGTGTATCCCATCTCATCACCATTCCAAGAGGCAAGGTTGTATGTATGAATTTTGGGGTTAGTATGGCATGTACATAGGTTCTTGGTATAGGTGAATGTTAGATGAACTAAAATGCAAACTTTGGAAACCTTGTTATTTTGGTGATCTAATGTCATATTTTTGTTAGCTTTTGAAAGGAATTTATAATAACTTAACATATGCATGCATATATGATGTTGTTATATGGATTTTGTGGTGAATTTTAATGAGTTTGAGGTTAATTGAATTGGTTTGGAAGTGTTTTGAATGTTTTGAATTAGTGCAGGGGCTTTTTAGCAAATTTTTCAACTGTTTTTGTGTCATTATAACCCAAGGTATCGATACCTGAGGGTAAGGTATCGATACCTTGACCCAAAAATCAAATTTTTGAGAAACAGAGAGCAATTTTGGTATCATTTTTAAGGTGGGTATCGATATTAAAGCCTAGGGCCTAAGGTACCGATACCTTTATCAAAACTTGAATTTTTGGAATTGCTATTTTGGTATTGATTTTGTGCAGTGATATAGATACCTTTCATAAAATATTGATACATTTTGTTTAAGTATCAATACTTTGCCCTTATTTTGAGTAAAAACAAATTTTAAATCATTTCCAAACGCAAACGAACATCTATTAATAACTCCAGATGTTTATATTATTAATTTTTGGGTTAAATAAGTTAATACACTATGTATGAATGATTGAATTATACAATGTCTAGCCAAAACCGCTTTGGCACCAAATGTAATAGTCTTATACCAGGTCCATATAGTCGGACTGGGTATAGGGGTTTTACATAGTAGCCATGTTAAGTGTACCAAATGTAGAGATTTATTGAGCATTTAAATCCCCCTGATTAACCTCAGGATGAATACTCAGGTGTATTGTTCTTTGACGACGTTGGATATGTTCGAAGGAAGTTTTTTTAAATTAGTTTCCAACCACTTCATATCTATCTTACCACTTTGAAACTTGTTCGGCACCTTCCCAGAAAATGCCTCGAAAATGTCCTCTTTATCGGGAATGACTGTTGACCTCATAACGAATGGCCTATCCATTAGTAAATCGAGTTATAAAGCTACATCCTTAATCGAAATGAATATACGAAATAATTAAATAAAACTATAGTATTTTTAAACAAAGTGTATAGGAACATTTCGAACAAATATTGGGAGAATTGAGAGTTTAGAGAGAATATAAAGAGTTAGATTTGAGTGAGAAGAATGAAAAATGACTTGATATTTATAGGAAAAAAAATAATGTTGGCCCTTTTAAAATTTTTTACCATTATTGACGTTTAAAAAGTCATTGGAGAAAATAACCGTTACAGGAAAGTACATTCTTGCTACTTTTGCAGAAAGAACTCCCAACTGGATGCGCTAAAGAACTTCAAACTGGACGCGCTTTCACATACTTTCTAAAAAACGACCTATTTCCTTATTAAAAGAAAAAAAACTAAAAGATGAATTAAAAAAAATATCTTACTAATTTAGCCATATGAAACGTTAAAAAAAATGAAGACTTATCAATCAAAATAAATAAAAAATTAACATTTTTTGGAACACGAAATGACTAAATTGCTTAAGTTTTAAAGTCATATTTTAATTTGAGTGACGTTATAAAGAAATTTTAAACCATTTATAATACTGACGTAACATCTCATCTGCATTTTGTTGTGTTGTGATAATAGAATAGAGGCAAAACTTGGTTGCACCTTCCTGGAGAAGATATCGTACTCTTCACATCATAAAAAATTGACGAAATTTCCTCTCACATTTCAACAAAACTACCTAATGCAATCATCGTAAAAAAGAAAAGCTTCTAATTCATAAGATGTGGATGTGAATGTGATGCAACATTTAATTAAAACATTGCAGCGCTCAACTACTGGCTCCGTCGAACAAATAATGTAAAAGTGGGGTTCCTTTTCCAACATTAAGAATAATAATGTATACGTTTCCATATCCACAAATGGAGGATCATCTGACGTTTAGATTTTTCAGAATCAAATTCGATATTGACATTTCATATTTTAATATAAGTATGGAGGTGACGTCCATATTATAACTTCTTCATTTTTGCTCTCCCAAATTAAATTATTGGCTTCGCCATTCAACATTAACATTTCTAAAAATATTTTTGATTTATATCAATTATAATTGTATACGACACATGTTTATTTTAAATATAAACTTAGATTTTGGTGAAAAATTCAACCAATTCTTTCCACAAAAATTTCACTCAATTAAGTCTTTAAATTCTTAAATTGCATCAATTAAGTCTTTAAATTCTTAAATTGCATCAATTAAGTCTTTTGGCTAACGCTTTTCATCTTTAACCGTTAATGGCACTGACTTGAAGCTCCATGTCAGCGATTATTGATAACGTGGAAAAATAAAAAAAAAATCAAAAAAGAAATTTTATTTTTATTTTTTATTTTTGCCATGTCAACAATTATTATTGGCATGGAGTGTCATGTTTAGCCATTTGAATAGTACATAGTGTTAGTATTTGGTATACTAGCAGTATACTTTTTTTAAATTCCACAAACAGCTCTAAATTAAGTGTCTCTTTTTTTTAAATATATAATTTTTTTTAATATTTTACTATGTACTTATAGAACACTTGTTAACCTTTTAACCCTACTTGTGAAGTCTAAGAACTCCATTGACAATAAACTAACTACTTTCTCATATATAAATATATATATATATATATATATATTATTCCTTACTCTTGAATTAATTAACACATTAACTTTCCACATTGACACTTTTATTGACACTTTTGAGTAGATATCAACGAGTTATTGAGTTATGAAAACATTGCAACTTCAACACATTTCAATTCGGAAAATAAAAGACTTAGAAATAAACGTATATCATTGGTAAAACTACTATGGAGAAGTCATAACATCGAGGAAGTCACTAATTAGGAGTCGGAAGAGACAATCCATATTTATTACCCTCATCTCTTTCTAGACTAAATTTCTTGAAGTAAGGAAGAAATGTAACAACTCGATTTTCGTTGATGTTGGAAAAACTAATTTCAAGGCCAAATTTAATAAGTCGAGTCGAACAGAATATTAAACCAATAAATTCTTGGGGTGAGGACGATATTAGAAAGTGATATCGAAGCATGTATGCCCGATCAACACTTATGTGCGTATTGTGAAGTGTTAGAGGTTTAATTCATGTATTTGTCCTAAATTTGCATCCAGTTAATAAAATCTAAATTTATAAAAATGAAATATAATCAAGAATGTGATAAATAAATATCTCAATGACATGATTCATTATTGCCTTGATTTATTATACCAGATGAGTAATAAAAATGAAACGTGACATAGAACATGTTGTTAAACACCTTAAGGATAGAATGAGAATACGATACAATGAAATATGGTCACTAATGCACGTTGCGGGAATAGATTTAATGACATGTATGTATGTATATATATATTTAATGTTAATGTATTTTATTTTATTTAGTTATTGTTCTATGTATTAAATTTAGATTATGTTAGCATTAATGAACTTCTAATGCTTAGCTTGCGGATGTGTTATTTTCATATGTAAATGTAAATTTAATTTGTGATTAGTTCATCAGGCTTTCGAGACATCCAAAGATCTACACTTAGTTGAGATAATGTTTGTATCTCTCTTTGAATGTAGTTAGTAGAAGGGCATGTACATAAGTTGAGTAAGTAAAATTTGGGCCTTAGGTGCTATTTGGTTATTTTGGTTGGGGCAAAATTTGCAATTAAGCCAAGACCAAGCTAGTATTTTAGTTATAGTTTAGGGGCTAAATTAGATATTAACCCTCATCATCATTTTGTCAAAGGGTTAACTGCGGCTGAAAGATGAGGGACCAAAATGCTACAAATTGATAAATTTAGTGATCAATTTGTAAATAGTTATAGTTCAATGAGCAAATCGTAAACTTAGCAATAACTGGGTGATTCAAGGTGTAATTTACCTAATTCATCAGTGCGTTAGACGTATAACACGTGGAAATGTGGGTTCCAAACTCCAAACACAGAGCAACACAGGATAACCATTGACAAGGGTGTGTCGGTTGCCGTTTCCTCTCCGGAGTTGGTGCTACCAGAATATCAATCCCTTCTTTTTTGACAATATTTTCCTCGGTTTTTTCACATTCTCTTGATAATACATGGAGTTCTATTATTATTATTAAAAAGAAAATAAAAAAAGGCATAGAAATTTCGTGGGGAGATAACAAGGAAACCGCAGTCACAGTTAAAAAGAGTCCCCACCTTTCTTTTTCTTTTTCTTCTTCCCATCTCATCGCGCCAACATGCTTAAACTGTAACGCAATTTGTCCGTAATATGCATAACTGTCAGCTCAAGTATTTTCCCTTTTCTTCTTCCCATCCCATCTCCATGACTTTGGATTCCCATATTACTCCTCTCAATATCTTTGTCCGCAATATAACTTGGTTTTTTTCCCTCGATTCCTTTTCCTGCCATCCGAATTAGTATTTTATGTCGGTTCTCTATCTTATTACCCTTTCATACTCTTTAAATACCACCAAACACTCCCAATTCCCTTGATCCTCATTGTTCTCTTCTATTTTTTAAAAATATTTTCTCGGTTTTTTTTTGGCTTCAACGATGGCGGGAGTGAATGGTGAGAAGTTGAAGAGGCTAAGAGCATGGGTTCAAAATTATGAGTGGGGAAGAAGTGGGGCCGAGGCAGAGGTGGCGAGGCTGTTGGCTTTGAATACCGGGGCAGAGATAGAGCCAAACAAGCCTTATGCTGAGTTTTGGATGGGAACCCATGAATCGGGGCCAAACGTTTTGGTTGAGGAGGAAGGAGAAGAAGAAGAAAAAGAGCAACAAGATGTGGGATTGAAAGAGTGGATTGAGAAGAACCCAAAAGTTCTGGGTCATAAGGTTTTGGAAAAATGGGGCCCTGATCTTCCTTTCTTGTTCAAGGTTTCTTCATTCTCTCCCTTTTTTACACTTTTTCTTTATTTGGTTATGACAACTTTGGTTTTGGTAATCCCATTAAATTCCGATTCATCAAAAGGTAAGTCGAGTCACACCTAAAATTTGAAAAAAGAACAAGAACAACTCTTATCACTCATTTTCGATTCACAAATTTTGGTTAACTCGTATCATTTGATGAGTCAATAGGGGTCAGTTTTTGTTTTAAGTAGAAATTTAAAAATAAAAATTAATATTTTAATATTATATGATTAGAAAAAAAAAGTGTGAAAGTGAAGCAGTGTGATGAATAAAATGAAATAAAAGCAGAGATGGTGTAAAAATAGGTACTGTCAGTGGGGAAAGCACTGTCAATACAGGCGCATCCGGATAAAGAATTGGCCGAAGAATTGCATAAGATGAAGCCCAATCTCTACAAAGATGCTAATCACAAACCTGAGATGGCTTTGGCTATAACTGAGTTCAGGGCACTTTGTGGCTTCATTACTCTCCAGGTATTCCTTCTCTTTTTTAACTTATTATAATTTGATTTTAAAATTTTTTTATTTACTTCATTCAACTATTAAGTTTTTTTTTTTAAATTCCATTAACGAGCTCCCGGTAAATTAATCCTTATTAACGAGTAGAAGAATATACTTTAATTCAAGTCAATTTGATCAAAGAAAAAAGCTGTTTAAATTTTGGTTTATAAATTCGTGATGTTTAAAGCTATTTCATGAACAAAAACTGAAATGTACTAAAGAAAGCTTTCAATTAGTATAAGCAACGTGAAAAGAGAAAAGCATATAGCATTGGTTTTAACAATGTTGTGAAAAACTTTTGAATAATTTAGTAATCAAATTGTAACTTTTTTTTTTACTAAGTGACTAAAATGAAATAATATAGTTATTTTTTTTTATGATCATTGGTGTTAAAAGTATCATTTGGAGAAGTGCTGAAATTGGGCTACCTAACCACTCCTCTAATTTCTGGTTGGAGCAAGAACCTTTTGTTGGTAAAAGCACACTCTCCGGTGGAGTATACTTTTATTTTACACACTTCACATGCCTTAAAAATAAATACAGACATGAATTATTAGAAAATTATTATTTAACATAAATGCAATTTAAATATATAAAATTATATTACCAATGATTTATTTTATACATACATAAAATTTAACTTAAATTTTGTTAATAAATATTCTCAATTTTCACTTATCACTTGTTACCATAATTATGTTTAAATCTAAATACATATCCCATCACTAATTTTAAATTTATTATTACATTAACTAATCTCATTCACGGAAAGCAATCTTATTGTTTGTCACTCTGGTCAAAGAAGTAACATGCTCAAACTATGCTTCATTTTCCGATGATTCTGTCAACTATAATCATCTATTTGGAGCAAATGTCTATCTATATGGGTTCTTTTTTCCTCGCAGGAGCTTAAGGAAGTGCTTGAAGATGTTCCGGAGATAGTAGAATTGGTCGGCACTGCATCGGCGAAGCAAGTCATGGATATTGACGAGCGAGGTGGCGATACTGCCGACAAAGCTAAAACTGCTCTGCGGTCGGTTTTTACGCAACTTATGTCTGCAAGCAAGGAGATGACCACGAAAGCTATATCCAAACTTAAAAGTCGGCTGCTCCTACAAAGTCAGGTCTGCACTAATTTCATCATTATCAGTCACTTCTTTTTAAAACTGACAAAGAGTTCAATTTCCATGCTCAACTTCAACATTGATTATTGGTGCTTGATTAGGACCGCAAGTTATTCAAATTAGACATTAAGATAACTGCTACTTGAAGCTATATTGTTGCTCATATGCCGTTTATTTCTTTGTGCTTTATGGGCAACAGCTGAGGAGTCTGACGGAGAAAGAAGAGTTGGTGTTGCAGTTGGAAAAGCAATACCCCGGAGACATTGGTGTCTTATCGGCTTTCTTCTTCAATTACGTGAAACTTAAGCCAGGGGAAGCTTTGTATCTGGCGGCCAATGAGCCCCACGCTTATTTAAGTGGCGACTGCGTTGAATGCATGGCAACCTCCGACAATGTAGTCCGAGCTGGTCTCACTCCCAAGCATCGTGATATCCAAACCCTCTGTACTATGCTTACCTATAACCAGGTACAATGACTACCCAACACATCTAAATATGAATGTCAGAATATAACTCTTAATTACCTTCAAGTAGACATGTCCAAAAAACTAAACTTACAAAAGGTGGTTTTTTAATTCGACTTAAAAATATAATATAAAAATAATAAAAATCATAACATAATATCGTTTATGTTGCAGGGTTACCCTGAAATCCTTTCGGGACTTGCATTGAGTCCTTACATAACAAGGTACCTCCCACCGTTTGATGAGTTCGAGGTCGATCGTTGCGTTCTTCCGAAAGGGTCGTCGGTGGTTTTCCCGGCCATCCCGGGTCCTTCAATCTTCCTCGCATTTGTTGGGGAAGGAAAAATGAAAACTGGATGTTGGGAAGGCATTGTTACCGAAGGAGATGTGGTGTTCGAACCAGCCAACACAGAGCTCGTCATTACTGCGACTACATCTGAGCTGCAACTTTATAGGGCGGGGATCAACAGCAGGTTCTTTCATGGTCTATGAATTTATGAACACTGCCGGCGTCTACTGCTATCATCATTCAGCAGCCTTAGTGAGTAAAATAAATTATTTAATTTCATTTATTTATGCTTTCTTTTGACGCCATTTTATGGTTATAATGTAATTTTAGGACCTGCATATATATATATATATATATATATATATATATATTCTGTGAATATAAATAAATAACTGAAATCACTCCCAATGTTGAGTTGTTTTTTCTAATACTATTTTAATGGTATGATATATAGCTTTAAAAATGAAACCGGTTAGATCCCCATGACGCAACAGTGAAAAATAAAAAGAATTAAGTGCCTGATTATAATATCATATGTATTGATTTTTCAAATGGAAAAGAGAGGCATTTTTTTTTTCCTTTCAAAAAGTTTAATTATTAATATAACTCTAATAATATATATTAATTTTATTTTATAACGAGTTTTTAGTTAAATTCTGATACCAGCGTTGTCAAGTTTTATAATTAGAACAAAAATTAAATAAAATTAATAGCAATCAACTTTGGAAGTGACGAATTAACCCAACAAGGGAAATCTTAAACAATGTTTAAACATCCCCTAAAAGGTGGGTCTGTAAACCAAATGAGCTAAACATTGGGTTAGTTATATAAAGGCGTTTTCTTTTTGCTGCTCAAATAAATATATGCATAAAATCTTTCAAAGCGAATAAAAAAGAAATGCCTGAAATGAACCCTAATATTGTCTAACATAAAATTTGAATATACCCTAACAACGACCAAACTGCAAAAAAAAAAAAAAAAAAAAAAAACTGAAAATTTGGTGATGAGAATGGATAATACAAATTCGGATATTTTAGATTGTTATCTGTTCAAACCATTTAGCCATGATAGTATGACATTAGCACCTTCCCCCCACGAACAATCCAACATCATGTCATGCGCAACTCCTTCCATACATATCGGTGTCACATTGTAAAATCTTCCCGTCTCATTGAGTCCTTCTGCGTCCTACATTTACATATATGATATATCCATCTATAAACAAGGAGAAGGGGTCCTAAAATGATCTAAAGTAATAATCTCATACTATGATACTCCGACTCTTCATTTTATTTTTTGAAATACCCATGTTTGACTCCATATTCAATGCATATTCGGGTATGGTAAGGAGAATTGTACATAGTCAAGTCAGACACATACTAGTATCTGATAGGTCCAAGTAACAGAGATCCCAGGCACGGCCACCTAGCTTTTCTTATATGCACAATATTCTCATATATTTGCAGCCTTTGATATGAGATACGAGAAAAAGGAAAGCATGATGGAAAATTCAGAAAAGCATAAATTAATTTAGACAGGATTTACCACAATGAAGTCATCTTTTGCACCCAACACAAGAATTTCAGTTGAACATTCAGTCATTTTAGGCACGGGAAGTGACTCATTCAACTTCCGTAGATCAAACAATGGCACCCTCGAGCTTTCTTTCATTAGCTCCTGATAACTGAAAGAGGGAAAAAAGTCAAAAGGCTAAGTCAACAATTTCAGTTGATTTGCAATACAATTTTTGGTACATTGGAATAAGCATGTAGAGCGAAAACAATATTAACCTTTTCTTTAGTAAGTGTGAAATGTTATTCTGATAAGAAGATTTATATCCTTCTATCAAGCTATTCTGCTCAGACTCGTTATTTTTTTGAAGCATCCGTGCCTATATGTCACTCGAACTTGGATGTAAAGTGTTAGATACAGATACATGTCTAACAGGATTATGTTCAATTTTTTTCCTGGTTTTTCCATATAATTGAAAGGTCCTTGGATGTTCATATCTCCACATACCCATGTCCTATGTTCAACTATGTATTGAACGTGTCAAACAAGGGTACTTCAAGAACAATGAAGAGTTAAAGCAATGTAACCATAAGTGATGCAAATTTGAATGAGTATGGAGATATCACTCTCCAAAGACTCCCCAAATTTTAAACAATTGAATATACTTCAGTTCAAAACATACCGTATCTGACACTAAAACCCAAATCTGAGCAACATAGCTTTCAAGAGATTAGGTAGATATTCTTGAGGTTCTAGACGTCTTTCTCTAGATATTACCAATATATATTTTTGGTTGATAGATATTACTAATATTTATCCATGGTATCACTTAGCTATGCATTACTAATAGGTGGTTGCACAATATATTTTCAATGAGATTTTATCAATTATGAACAGAAAAATTGCAACTTCACAATTCCATTTAACATCTTATTCATTTATGTGAGAGATGAATGCTCGTATATATGATTAGGACGTTCATGAAACAAACCGTAGCACCAAATTATCCTCCATTGTAGCTGAGAAGAAGGTCTCCCTACAAAGGGACAGCGAAGTTTGAAAAGCTTTAGCAGCTAGGCTACGAGTCACCTGCATAGGGGATGGAACAAAAATTAAAAATAAATTGTATGACATCATGAAAAACTTGAATACTTGAATTCAAATTGTTTGGTAGTTCGGGTTCTACTAGACAATGGCCAAGCTGAATTCAAAATTTTCCTAACTGAACCCAAATAATTTGAGAACACAAATTTCTTGTTCACACTCCTAGTCCACACAGAGAGTGAGAGGCATGTTTTCAGATTGATGTACTCAAAATCCAAAAGCTTACCTTAAAAGCGGCAATGGGTTTGGAAAAGAGATAGCGCCACACTAAGCCACTGAATAAAATTGTAAAAGTTAGCATCGGAAAGTTACTTCGATGAAAAATAAGAGTTAGATTGCATGAGAAATCACCTATTACCCGAAGGAGGAACAGAGCAGATTAACGCAGCACCTGTAAGTTTGGGGTACAAATTTTGCATTTCTAGAAACATTTGGATCAGCATAAGAAGAAACACAGTGTAAGAAAATGCTCTCTTTTTCTAGGATCACTAAATATGTTATTCAGACTCGGTTGTCAGATACAGATATGTGTTTGACATGGGTCTTGTTAGATTCTTTTTAAACTTTTCCGAACTCGTATTCCCATACCTATGTGTTGGTGCGAGTGTCAAATGTGAATACTTTCAAATATAAATATTTAAGGGTAAACTATCTAGTAGGTCACCCAACTTTTAGGACGCTTTTATTTTAGTCCCCTAAAATAAAGTTCTTGCAATTTCGTCACTCAATTTTTAGGGTGTTTTCATTTTAGTCATCCAACCGTTAAATCTCTAATGGCAGTTAACCAGTATACACCATGTTCACACTTTCATTTTGGTCACCTAACTTCTAAGTTGCTTTCATTTTGGTCACCCAAAAAACATCATTCTTTTTAATATCGATCAGGATAAAAATCATTAAGGATTAAAGTGAAAAAATGGTACAAACTAAAATAATGCTTTAAAAATTGTATTTGTTTACCCTCTTGCCGGAAGTTCTAAATTCTTTTTCAATATTGAAATTTTAAATTTTAAAACATCAAAATCAATTAAATAAGTTATTGAAAATTTTTTAACCCTTGATAGTGTCAACTCAAATAAATCATCTTTAAAAATTGTATATGAAACCCTGATCATATGATCTTGAGTCTTTCATACTAAGCTAAAAACAAAGAAAAATCATTACATTACTTAAATTAATTAATTTTATATTCCATACCAAACGAAACCCAAAATTTTTTTATTACTTATTTACGTAAATGAAGAACGAACAATTAATTTAATTAATTGCAATTATTTTTCTTTACTTTTAGCTTGGTATAAAAGATTAAAGATTATACAATTAAAAGAAATTTAAGTTTTGTAAACAATTATTAAATATGAGTTATCGAGTTGATTTCATTAAGAATAATATGGAAACATAAAATAAAAATTTAAAATTTAGGAGATTAATTTAATTAACTTCAATATCATAGTAACAAACCTATTAATATTATCAAGGGATGTTGAAATTTATTTAATTGATTTTTATGTTTTGAAATTTAGGATTTCAATATTGAAAGAATAATTAGAATTTTCAGCAATATGATAAACAAGTACAATTTGACAAATTTTAATATTTTATTTCAGTTTCCACCATTTTTTCACTTTAATCCTCAACTTTTCTTTTTTTTGCCCCAACCAATACTTAAAAAAAAGGATGTTTTTTTGGGTGACCAAAATGAAAGTGTGATCATGATATAGCATGTGCAGTTAACCACCGTTAGAGATTTAACGGTTGGGTGAATAAAATGAAAGCACCCTTAGAGTTGCGTAACAGAATTGCAAGGATTTCACTTTGGGTGACCAAAATGAAAACGGCCTAAAAGTTGAGTGACCAACTAAGTAGTTTACCCTATATATAAATAAGAATTTGTGCAACATAGACTGAATCAATCAAGACCAATTTGATGAAATGAAGACTTTTAGTGTTCCAAAGCACACTGCACACTTCAGAAGGCCAAGGTGAAGTTGGAAACTCATGTATCAGTTCAAATTTCAAAGCGGGTGCATACAATGTCCCTTGTGGCACATAACTAGATTTCATATATGACTTATAACTATGTTTCTTCGACTTTTCAATTTTCTTAAGTATTCGTGTTCAAAATGTGTCTTACACTTATTAGGATGAGTATGTTATAACTCTACAAATACATTTAGAAAAATGTTCAAAAATTGAATATACCCGTGTCAGACACATACCTATATCCAACAATAACATGATTTACAATCAATCAAAAGATTTCTAAAGAAAAGTGTAGATATCATGAAGGATTCTCAACCATGAAACAGTAGGAATTGATGATTCTCATTTGTTCAGGATGTGAATACAATGCAAGCACTATTTTGAAAGTTTCTCAACTGAAAAAAGGGAAAAAGAAATGATGGCTCGTATCTTTGGAAAGGTAAGCTAGCTTAAGAAATGCTTATACACTACACAAACTTTTGCTTATGCCTTGTTATTCATCAGTATAAACCACCATATCACTCAAAACCGGAGATGAGTGTTGAAATTAGATATGCGTCTATTACAGAATGGTAAATTTTTCTGTTTTTTTCACATATTTGAAAAACTATACTCTATACTTGTAGATGAATATGTGTTGGATATTAGTGTCAAAAATGAATACTTAAGAAAAATAATAGAACCAGATACATAGGAATTTACCATAATGTAGTTCATTTCTCATATTTGCAAGGTAATACTGGATAATAAGGCCTCCAAATGAATGTCCGAGTAAAACCGGTGGCAAGCTGAGGTTCCTCTCGATAAAATCCGCAACATCACCTGCATGTGTCTATGGATTATGAGTGAACAGCGAATTAGAGGAGGAACCTTTAATATAATCAATTGCTTTTAGAAAGAGTTAAAAAAAAAAGAAGAGAAAAAGCATTATAATGTCAAAGGAATTAGTTTTCAATAGGGTGACAAGAAGTTAGATATCTGCAAATTTTGTGAAAATTGAATCCATAAAATTGCTTTAAGACTCTAACCTGCTTATAATCTGCATTAAATCCGATTATTAGTATTACCATCCTATCTGAATTCAATTTAGATAACATTACTTGCCTAATATTCAAATCCACTAAATATTCAAATTTACCAAGTCAAAACAACTTTTTAATTAAAAAAATCGAAAAGAAAAGCGGATTCGGATATTCAAATCCGAATCCATTATTCCTTTATTCACTATGGTATAACGGTTTTGGTGATCTGAATCCGTTATCTGCAAAAGTAAAGCAAATCCAAATAACAAAGATTTGACTATTGATATCCGCATCAGCTCTGAACCTATTGTAGATAGTGCTGAATTCGCACAACATCTAAATACACAAACAACAAGATCGGACATCCGCAAATGTTCGAAACTGCACTATACATTGTCATTTCTATTTTCCAGCCAAACGACAATTACCTGAAGAGAACCAGCAACAGTTCCGGAAGGCGTATCGCTTTCACCCTACCCATAACACAGAAACAGTGTTAAAATCAGTGCAGCATTTTCGAATACAAGTTTCATGCAAATGAAACTTCATAAATACTCTAATATGTTTAAATATAAGGCGAGAAAATTGCCAGTCAAGCTTACACCTTAAGGGTTTCAAATTTTAAAGGCAGATGAAATATGATCCAAGAGGATCAAACTGAGAAAATGCCCTTGCTCTGATTGCTATAATTAGGTGTCCTCAAAATTCACAGGAGAAGTTTTGGGGGCATTTGAGAAATGCCAACCATGTACATAAAGATAGAATAAATTTAACTCGAAATAGAGCTTCAAAGAGAAAAGAGAAAGTAAAATGTTAAAGAGCGGGAAGAGAAAGAAGAAGATTATATAACCTGACCAAGCAAGCTAAGGGCAAAGCAATCAAACCCAGAATTTGAGAAGAAAGGCAACCAATGTTCAGCCCAACACCAAGCTGAATGGTAACTTCCATGAACGAAAACCAGAGGTGGATCCTTTCTCGACTCTGGGTTTTTCTCTTTGACACTCTTTTGAACGATAACCTCCATGTTTAAACCAGAGGGGAGCTGATGGAAAACACGTGACTGCCCTTGTTTCAGCTCATAGGGAACTCTCGTTTTGCGAGGTTCGTTGAGGACAGCGATGGGATTTAGGGTCATTTTAGGAAGGTGTTGAATCGAGAGAACAATCGCCATGGCTGTGCTGGAAAAGCTGAGCTCCCTCTTCACCGTTTTTGTTAGTGCTGCCTTTAATCTAATTGGAAGTTTGTTTCTTGATTTTACCCACTTCTTATTCGGTTAGAGAGATGTTGTTGAGTCCCGTTAAGTTGGGTTTAGACCTGCTCATGATCATCGGTACAGGCCCGTTCGAATAAGGGTTGGCTTTGTATGTTCTCAAAAATGGGTTTGGATAAGATTTGAAGCTCATCTTTTATATAGGTTGAGTTTTAGGGGAGAATTTTTTGGTACGATCTAATATGTTATAAAAATATTATATTAATTATATATGTTAAATAATAATTATATATTTATATTAAATTAGTAATTCAGTAATAATTAATTTTATTACTTATAATTTTAAAAAAAAACTTACTCAATTATAAAACATAACTTAAAATATAAAATCTTAAAAATTATATTTAATACAATAAAATATTTATTATATTTATTTATTTTTTTAGTATAATAAAATATTTATTATATTCACAGTAGTGTTTTTTAATATAAATATTTTTAATTCATTTTAAATGTGATAGAAAATTTTTATTTTAGCTTTTTTTTAAATACATTTAGTGTATTATATTTTTAAAAATTTATTTTTTAAATAAAAATTAATAAAAAAAGTTTATATATAGTCGAGTTAGACTTGGGTTTACTTTTCTTAAATTGAGTAGGGCTTAGGCAAAAAAATACGTCTATTTTTTGGGTCGGGTTGAGCTTGGGCTTGGAAAATTGGTTTAGGTACCTTGCTTGAACTCGAGCCATGAGCGTTTCTAAACCTAATTATGGGTAGGACACCCGCCTAGGCACGAAGGCCCGTTTGAAATCTAGGAGGGTTTAGGCAAAAATATAGACTTAAAAAATGAACTTGGACAAAAATTAAGACTCTTTTTTAAATGGGTTGGATCTTAGGTAAGATTTTTTTTTGCTCGAGCCTAGTTCAGCCTAAATGCACTATATTATAAAAACAATTATATTAATTGCATATAGTTATATCTATTAAAGACATTTTTTAATGTATTTTTAATTTGTTGGGAAACATTTATTTTAATATTTTTAGTGTATTTAATGTATTATATATATTTTTAAAAATTATATGAAAATAATTTTAAAAAATTAATATAGGTGGGCCAAGTCAAGCTCGAGTTTAGCATTTTTTTATTTGGGCCGAGCTTGGGAGAAATTTTTTGCCCATTTTTTGGGCTAGACCAAACCTAGAAAATGAACTTAAACACCTTAAATCGGCCCACCCTAGCTCGACCCATGATCAGGGTCTAGTTGAGTTCGGCCAAATTTATGTAAGACGTAACTCATAAGCGCATTATGTGATATATCTATTATATATAAAAAGGTTCACAAGTCAATTTTGGTTATGAAATTATTAAAACATCCTTATTTTAAAGGGCTATTAATATTACTATAAGAGTGTTTTTGTTATTTCATACTTTTATATAACATATAAAATAAAACAATTAAATAACATTATTTAGGAATCAAACACTAGATCAACAAGTTTAAATAGAAACTTCTTACCACTCCACTTATAATTATTTATTGAAATAATTTTATAAATATATTTTTAATATAAAATTATTTTCTTTCACCCACATTCTGAGTATGATAAAAAATTAGTTTTATAAAATATTTTTATTTTATATGGAAATGGACACTAAACTTAGTTGAAATTAAGATATATATATATATGTGAGAGTTGTGGTATGTGCTAGGTTTACAAGCGAGAGCTTTGATCTAGTGATAAGTCAATAATTATTTTATTAATAATTTGAATACTCACTTTTAAAAGATTTAATGTATCGCATTTTTATGTGATCACTATACTTGAGATACTTTTAATTAAATAATCCGTGGTAAAAAAAATCTATACAATAATTTGACGCATGTACTTAACCATGACAATAGTTTGGCGGGTTGTTGAAGATAGAGAAATTGACATATCGGAGGAATGGATAGATTTAAAGGGAATTGAGGAAGTTTGGCGAGATAAATGGTTATTGGCTCTATGGAACGACACCATGAAAATAATTATTTATTGGCTTTATGGAGCAAAACCATGAGAATGATTACTTACTAACTCCATGGAGCGATACAATGAGAATGTTTAATGACTCATTGGAGTCAAAGGTCCATGGCTAACCATGGCATGATTTTAGTGGAGGACAAGTTCACCTTATGGTAAAAAGAGAAGTATAACACCCCTCGCCTGGCTCGATCGTCGGGCTTAAGTTACGGGATGCTATAGTAGAATAGAGATATTCACAAAACAAAACCATCAAAGAAATCTATTTTTAAAGTCGTTGAAATGTTGTACGATTTCTTTTAAAAACAAAACATGCTAAGGTGATCCACTAGAAAGTGCTCGCCCAAAATCTATTTGCCAGATGACTATCCGCCATGCATTTTTATAACTTTATTATTATTCGCCCAAACAGTTTGTCAATTATCCAAAGTAAGTTAACATGTTTAACAGACAGTTATTTCTATTTCAAGCGTACTAATAGTTTAGGCCAGCATTGAACAAATTAACACAAAAGAGTATATACATATATATATGTACACAATGTTCAAAACATCATCCTTTGTTTCATATACAATTTTACCAAATAGACCTTGAATACATGCTACCTGACCTAGTGTAAAGTTAAAATAATTCTACCGAAAAAGGAGCTGGATAGTGTGAGTTGTGGATCAATCTACCTGTCGAGTTTCGCTAAAATCTCTACATAGAAGGGAAAAGATAAACAGGGTAAGCATTAAATATGCTTAGTAAGTACATAGGTTTTAAACGTTAAACTCACCTAGCAAAATATTCATACATTTATAACGCTTAACTTAATTTCCTTATCTTGCCAACACATTTCACGTGTACAATGCGAATGTATCACATTCAAACATATAACATGTCCCAAACATTTTATTATTTATTCATACCTTATTTCAATCTATGTAAATCATATCGTAAACATTACTATTTCAGAAACATTTCATCCAATGACTTAGTAAGAATAGAAAGGAATATGCGGGTATCCATTCGATAACACGTCAGATTGCTTATAAGAGCTATTTCAACAGATAACACGCCAGATTGCTTATAAGAGCTATTTCAACCAATAATACGCCAGATGCACATAGTGCAAAGCATGTAGGTTAAATATTCTCGCACGATAACACGCCAAATTGCTAATAAGAGTTATTTCAACCAATAACACGTCATATGCACATAGTGTAAAACCTGTAGGTTAAATGTTCTCCTCCTATAAACGCCAAATTGCTCATAAAAGTTACTACAACCGATAACACGCTAGATACACATAGTACAAAACCTGTAGGCTAAATATTCTCCTTCGATAACTTGCCAAAATCTCTGAAAAGATTAAATTGGAAATCCACAACAAATGCAGGATTCCAGAAAACTTCAGTAACATTCTTCATCCTCTTCACATTTCCATTTTTTCGTACAGCGCACAAATACCCCCTATTGGCATGCCAATTGTATCTTTTGCTCATTTGGGCTTAATATACATAATAAAATTTTCTTTTTACTGATTAATACTTTTCTCACCTTATCAATACAAGTTTACTGACGTTTTACCATATACATTGACATACAACAATTCATAATTAAGCATAAAAGCACCATATGAACTTAACTGGTACAATAGTAGAAATTGAACGTCAATAATCAATCCATGATCTTTCCTTTTCCTCTGTTATCTACTAGTTGATTTGGTTCTTGATCTATACGTTAATATATTTAGTTTATCAATAACATACTTTAGACTTCAACAATTTTGAGACTAGATATGCATGTTAGCTAAATCGAGATATAAGGATATCAAAAAGATGAAACGCAAGAAGAACATGCTGTAAAAGCACTTATATACAAAGTCGACTAATTGAGAAAGCTTATAGCTTTTCTTTCTTCTATAGAGAACAACGTTTTCAGTGGAGGAAGACGAGAAAGAAACTTTCTTTCCATCCACTTCAGCCTATAATACTTAACACATTAATTTTCATAGTTAAATGAAAATTAATATGTGTTTCCACTAAACATTGACACAACCGACATTACCATGTAAGAGTGTTTATTTACCACTCTGAACCTTAGACCTTGAACAATTTTTATTAAACTCATTTGACCAACTATTCTCTAATTCCTACAATTTAGTTCATACACTTTCATTTCTAACCTGGTGATCTAATTCACTAATTCCAACATCGATAAAACACTCTAACAAGTTGGTAAATATAAGTAAATAATATTTTTTGACTATATCATTAAAATTTTGGCCCTTGAACCATTGTTTCCGACATTATAGAAAAATCGGGTTTTATAGGAAGTCTACCAAGACAGTAAACAGAGAAGCCTGTTAGGTCATAAAAGTGGAAGTTAATGTATGACTCGCATTGCGAGAAGTCTAAAATATCAGCTATGGGTGTTGAGAATACTGGCAAATGTATTGATAAGAGGTCTAGACAAGATGCGATTACATGTGGAAAATGTGAGAGCATCTTGTACGTAGAATCAGGGGTTTTATTCAGAACCTTTGCGAATATGTATCTGCCATTAAGAGTCTGCCAGTGGTGATAAATAAGTTAAAACAGGTTATGAGAAAGTGAGACGATTCTCTAGATCTTAATCTTAAGTTTGTATTGGCAACGAGGTCGCCAAAAAAAGGGAAGTTCACCACGGACTATCTTATGAGGAATGTTTGCCAAGGAATATCTTGAAAATAGAGATGTTCGCAAAAATCAACGAATGAAAAAGGATCTTCACTGAGACTATCTAACGCTTAGAAATCCGCTAAGGACTATCTTATAAAGGGGAAGTCTACCTTATATGACCTAGCGAGGAAAGAGTCTGATCGGTACTATTGGTGGCTTTGAAGTCTTTTAGGACTACCTGATTAAGGAAATATCTATTTGAACTATCTTATGAGTATAAGTACAGTTCTACAAGAAAAGCCTAGTGTTTGATTATCCGCCAAAACTTACATTTTGAAGGCCACATAATAAGATGTAAGTAAATGGGTTTTCCTCTGGAAGGGTATATGCACAGGATATAATAAGGTAATTGTCAAAATAATACGGTAAGTTGATAATGAGTTCAATGCAAAATGAAGGGATTAAGTTAAGAATTTGGCATGGTGGCAAGGTATCTGCAAGTCCACCAAAGGTACTCAATAATCTGCATATTTGTTTACATGGTTAACTTTGGATGAGTCAAATCATAAAGGTAAAATGAAAGCTTAAGATGAAGCTAGGTAAAGTCAAGTATCAGAAAGGAGTGTCAGAAAGAGTACATTGTTTTGCTTCTTTTGTATATACATACTTTATTCTTGAGTGATAAAGAGAAAAATGAGTGAGCGAAAGAAGGCAGAGTTGAAAATGTGATTGGGAAGACATTAGAGAATATGGGGAATAAATACTTATTTGCTCAATTTGATCTTCAAGTAGCTTGAGTTTAGGTTAAGCCTTTTATTCTCTTGTTATTTGAATCATCATACCTTAACCTTAAGCCTAATAACAAGTCTATTTAGACTTAGTGACTTTGTTACATAATTAGAGCTGATTTAAGGGAGACGTAGTAGATAATGAGCTTATTAGTTCGTGACATCCATTTATTTATTGTTTATTACTTTTCTAATGCACTAAGAGATTTCACAACATGTAACTTGTACACTCAATTACAAAAAATTCATTGTTTTATTACTTTCTATCTATGTGAATTTTTCTGGAGACTATCTATACTATTGCTAGTATCATATTAGGACATATTCAATAACCTAGATTCTTTATAGTGTTAAATTACATTGTATTCACTCCTTCATAATCTTTTCATCAAGTTATGTTAAGAACCTTATAATTGCATATATTTTTTTTGTTTTTGAGTCGTTTTGCTTGTAGACAAGCTAAAATGTGAGTATGAGGATCATATTTTAGGTTCTTATTTGCTCACATTTAAATTGTTTCTAAGTGTTTTAGAGTTAGTTTTTTAAGTCTTTTGGTTGATTTTACAACTATTTTGTTGTAAAATGAGTCTTATTTTAACTTTTAGTGTTTTTAGGTTATGTTTAGTACTTTTTATATACCTTCTCGTAGTAAGCTTTTTTAAAGTATTTTGTAAGCAATTGGATCGAATTCGAGGAAGGAAAAGTAAATTAGGTTAAGGTGAAATAAAGAAAAGTTGAAAAAAGCAAAGAAGGAAAATTTGCCAAAGGAGGTCATGGCTTGACATTCATGTGCCGCGACCTTATGCTGATTTTTACATTTTATTTTTCATTTCATTTTTATATGAGCAATTTGGTATGTTGGCTTTAGCTCATGAGTTTGCCTTAGAAAAGCTTTGTAAAAGCAAACTTTAGCAAATAAGTTGAAAAAGACGCTTTAGAATAGATTAGAAAGTCTACTTTTCATTTTTTTAATTAATAGCCATCCAAGGATTCTTTTTTAAATTTGCCAGTAGATTGCAACAACTTGTTGGGGAATTATTTATTGCCAAGTTTTTCTTAACTTTATTTATTTCTCTTTCATTATGCTTCATCTTAATATCTTTTACGTTAATTGTCAATTCACAATAAGGTCCGTAGGTTAATGGCTTAGTAATTGAAATAGGATTAAAACCTTATTTTTATAAGATGGTTGCAGTAATTCTCTTGATTTGTGCACATGTTAAGCTTAGGTGATAAGCAAGTTAATAAAAGTTCTAAGGGAAAGTAGATTGAGAGCCAACCACCTACACTACCTTAACAATCTAGTCAGAGGTTACCTAATAATGGTTTCATTGAAACAACCATACGAGGACTACATTGCACATAGTACAAGGTTGGCGAACTGTTAAAGCAGTTGGTCACATTAAGTAATGTTTGACAATGGCACTTGTGTGTTTTAGCACTTAGCCTAATTTTGGAGGTGTATACATGTTATTGATTCTAGATTGGGGTTGATACAGTATATGGTATTAATTGTTATTAACTAAATGTGATCCTTAACCACTAAATTAATGAATTGAAGTTGAATAATCAAAATAACATTCTATTATCAAGTTTACTTTATTTACACTTATTTTATATATTCATCGTATTTTCTTGTTTTATTGTTTTTAACTTAAATTAGTAATTTAGTTAATTAGTGAGTTGAGTTAATTGGTTGAAGTCATTCGCACATTTTCTTGTAGGTTTGATCCTCAAAATATTTCTTTACGGATTTATTTCATTATAATTATTAATGGACAATGATGTTGTGCACTTGTAATTATTGAGTAAATAATGGACGTTATTTTGAGGTTTAATTGAATATCTATTTTTGCATTAATTTTATGTAAGCTATTCGCAACCGATCAATAATATTATGATTTTTATAATTATTTTTTTATGAAAATATCATTTCATTAAAATAACTCAGAAAAATGAAGACAACGAGTACAAGAAACTAATCCCAAGTCAATAAGCTTACCCAATACACTCGGTCTTAGCTTTCTTCATATTACAATTCGAAATTAAAATATCCACAATAAAAGGAGGACAAGTGACAAAATCAGAGTAGTTTGCTTGAGATAAAGTCGCCCTTGCCAAAGAATGAACGACTTTATTAGCATTTCTACTAGTTTAACAGAAGGTCAAAGAATTAAAATAAGTACTAAGGTGGATACAGTCTTTAATCTGCAGTGTCGAATCCGAATAATCAAAAGAGCCATGAGATAGAGCTGTTGAAAGACGACGATTATCAATTATTAGAATGACATCTTATATATGATAAAAAAATCATTAATTGCTAACATGGCAATCCACATGTATGCCACATCAGCAAAATTAACAAATATTTACTTTTTCATTCATTTTGGGGTTATTTGACAAACAATGCAAGTTCAAAGGTTAAAAGATGTAAAATTTAAATAAAAGGCTAAAATAACTTTTTTGTAAAGTGGGAGGGCTAAAATAGTTATTATGCAAAAAAATCTATTTGGTAAGGTTATTAATTTTTTAACTGTTATTAACTTTGTATACATTAAAGATGAGGCAACTTTTTCTATCTACAATAATAATTTATTTTATAATTTTGTTACCCTTGATGATGTGACAAATATATGGGCAAATAAATAGGTATAAATTCATTTTTATTGAAAAATATTTTGGTTTGCATTTGAAAAATAGTTTCGTTTCAACTTTCATTAGTACAAAAAGATTAAACACAAAGTAACTAGAGAGAATTAATACATAATATTTATTAATGCGGTTTAGACACAACGGTCCTATGTCTGTAAAGCCTCGTCCAATGAATAATTATCTTGAATTGATATTGGTGAGATATTATTGAGAGAGAACAACTATAAACCCTGAACATGTACCATAACGAATATGGAAGATATCAAACCAATTTTTTTTATTTCTCTCCATAGTTTGAAGAGAATAAAAGTTGCAAAAGAAATGAAGAAAAAACAAAAATACATAAAATAAATAAAAAATAAATCTGATACCAAATTATAAGCTTTAATCAATGTTGTAACGGCTCATTTTCAGTGAAATCAAAACAATAATTTCGGGACCACAAATCCGATGTTGTAAAATTTATTTTAATATATTTTTAATATCCATAGCATATTAGAATCATGGAATAAAATTTTCGTTAAGAAATTTTACTGTTTGTGTACTTATTTGTGAAATAGGACTAAATCGCATAAAGTGCGAAAGTTGCGTTCTATTAGCTAACAATGTCAAAAAGCTATAGAACTTTAAAGTAGAGGTCCTTATTGAGTAATTAGACCAGTAATTGAGTTAGTGGATGTACTTGGAGTAAAATCATGAAATTGTCAAAGTTAGAATGGTATTAGGTGATTTTATTGATAAAAAAATAAAAAAAAGAAGACAATAGTGTTCATCTTCTTCTCCACCGAAAATTGCAACAAAATAGCGGTTTTTGAAGCTTAAAATTTCAGCCACTTGGTTCCCTTGCATGTAAGTAATTCTTTGACCCGTTTTATATCTGCTATGTGAAAGTCATGTTGATGAATTAGTATTGAAAGTGCCAAGTGGTTGAAATTTGAGAATGTTATGAATGCTAAGTTAGACATAATGTCTCATACATGTAGTTGACCATTTAGGTAACCTTTGAAGTATGTTAGGTATGTTTTAAGGTGGTCGAATGAATTTGTTTGTTATAAACTTGACATTAGTTGATTTTGTGTGCCTACTATGCCTTGGTTGTATGCATATTGATATGTTACAAACTCTTTACCCGACTCAGGCTGAACTAAAACTGGTGCTTCTGTTAACAATGCTTTCAACTGATTAAAATTTTGTTGACATTTCTTGGACCACTCAAACTTTACATCTTTTTGTAATAACCGAGTCATCAGTGTAGCTATCATTGAGAAATCTTTAACAAATCTCCGATAATAGCCAGCTAATCCCAAGAAACTTCTGACTTCGGAAATATTTCTTAGTGGTTTCCAATCAACAACCATTGAAATCTTGCTCGAATCAACTCGGATGCCATCTGCCGATATAATGTGTCCCAAAAATCCAACTTCTTAGAGCCAAAGCTCGCACTTGGTAAATTTAGCAAATAGTTGTTTATATCGCAGAGTCTGTAATACGATTCTCAAATGCTCGGCATGCTCAGATTTGTCCCGAGAATATATCAATATATCATCAATGAACACAACAACAAATCGGTCCAAAAAGGGTCTAAAGATACGATTCATCAAATCCATAAACACCGCAAGAGCGTTAGTTAATCCAAATGGCATAACAAGGAATTCATAATGCCCTTACCTAGTCGTGAATGCAGTTTTTGGTACATCTAAATCTTTAACCCGCAGCTGATAATAATCGGATCGCAAGTCAATATTTGAAAATACTGTTGCTCATTTCAACTGGTCGAACAAATCATCAATCATCGGCAAAGGATACTTATTATCAATCGTAACCTTGTTAAGCTACCGATAGTCGATACATAATCTCATTGATCCATCTTTCTTCTTTACAAATAGAACCGACGCACCCTAATGTGAGAAACTCAGTCGTGCAAAACCTCTATCCGTTAACTCTTGCAACTGAACTTTCAACTCTTTTAAGTCTGTAGGAGTCATTCTGTACAGAGTTATCAGTAGCAGTGATGTTTCCCGTACTAACTCAATAGCAAATTCAACCTCTCTGATTGGTGGTAACCCGGGTAATTCTTCTGGGAACACATCCAAATATTCACAGACTACTGGTTCTGATTCAATCTTTGATTCAGACACTTTAGTATCCAGTACATGCACAAGATAAGCCTTGCAACCCTTTTTCACATACTTTTGTGCTAACACCGTCGATATTGCGACAGGTAAACCACTCAAATCATCAGATTTAATACGAAGAATCTCGTCATTTTGACATTTCAACTCAATAACTTTTGCCTACAATTCACAACCGCATCATGTAAAGTCAACCAATTCATACCTAATATGACCTCAAACTCATCAAACGGTAACAATATTAAATTGACCATAAAACAGGAACCCCAAGTCATCAAAGGACAATTCTTGTAAACTTTATCAATTAGGACATACTGACCTAAGGGGTTTGATACCTTAACCACAAATTCAGTGGACTCTACAGGTAAACTCTTACTAGACACTAATTTTGTACATACGTAAGAATGGGTTGACCCTGGATCAATCAAAGCAGTTACATCAGCATTATAAAGAGAAAAACTACCTGTGATAACATCTGGCGCTGACGCATTTTCGCGAGCGCGAATGGCATAAGCTCTGGCTGTCGCTCGTGCCTCCGATCTCACTGCGGTATCCCTCGTAGCACCTCGACTACCACTCATATTTCTTGTATTTCGGGGTGGTTTCCCTCTAGAAGCTGTATTGCTCGGCCTCACAGCTTGAGCTTTTTCTTTCTCAGACTTTTCAGGGTAATCTCTAAAGTATTAGTCGAAGGAACCAAACCTGAAACATGCTCCGCTCTTTACCCAACACTCGCCATAATGTGGCCTGTTACAGTGTTTGCACTCGGGTCTAGCATTTCTATCACTTCCCATGCTAGCTACAGATGTAGCCTGGGGTTTAGAACTGGAGTATCTCGCATCTCTACCTTGACTAAAATGCCCCGCAGAAACAATAGGTCGGTAGTGATGTTCGTTAGATTTCTTTGACGTTGATTGATGAGACTTCCCAGTAAATCTCTTCCTTGAGTCTCTAGCTTCAAATTCAGCCTTCCTTTTTTCCTTGCTAAGCTCCTCGACTTTGCAAGCTCTTTCAATTAAAACTACAAATTCTTTCAGTTCAAGTATCCCGACTAAAAGCTTGATGCCTTCATTTAACCCATCTTCAAACTGTTTGCACATAATTTCTTTAGTGGAGACGTATTCTCAGGCATACTTACTCAGTCTCACGAATTCTCTTTCATATTTGATTACCGTCATATGACCCTGTTTCAACTTTAAAAATTCTTTGTGTTTCTGGTCAAGAAATCGATGGCTTATATATTTTTTCTGAACTCAGTCTGAAAGAATTTCCACTTCACTCTATCTCTCGGCACTACGGATATCAGGGTATTCCACCACTGATAAGCTAAATCTCTTAGAAGGGACACAACACATTTAACACATCCGATTGGTGTGCAAGACAACTCATCGAAAACCCTGATTATATTCTCTAGCCAAAACTCGGCTCTCTCAGGGTCATCATCAACTGTAGCCCTAAACTAGTTAGCCCAATATTTTCTAATTTTATCAACAGGCGATTTGCTCAAACATATCGGTTCTAAGACTTGAGGAGCCATGGGAATCGGTTGGGAAAAAGGTGGGGGTGGAGGTTGTTGAGCAGCCAAATTCGCTCGAACATACTTAGTAAACCACTCGTTCATCATTTGGAAGAATGCTTCCTTAGCCTCTTCTCCATGACTTTCAGACACGGGTCTAGACCCAGACTACGCTACCTTCCGAACTGAGGTTGGTGTGTTGCTTTAAACATCATCGGAATCTGCTCGATTGGGATCCATTACTATATGAAAAACATAATTTAAATTGTCAGGAGATGTCACACTATCATAGGTTAATAAATGGCATGTATAGCTAGACTCACACTCACTACATTAGTCCTAGAATCGACTAAACCGTAGCTTTGATACCAATAAATGTAACACTTCTAACTCGTAATCGACATCGGAACAGGGTTACGAAGCATTACTGGACTTATAAGTCAAACAATCACACATTTTGTATACAATTATCATTCATATAAAAAAAACATTCAAATACATTTATATAGTCCCTAATACGAGCCCTTGAGGTACCAAATAGACATTAAAAGCAGTTCGGGACTAAACCGAGTTCTCTACGAATTTTTAAGAAAACATGAAAAAATTTTCAAAATGTAGGGTCACACACTCGTGTGGACAGGGGACACGCCCGTGTGGCTATGGGACACACCCGTGCTTCAGGCCATGTCCGACCCCGTGTAACTCCCTGACTTGGGTCACAAGGCCAGGCTACACGCCCGTATGCCAGGCCGTGTACCCTTTGAAATGGCCTTACACGCTCGTGTGCCAAGTCGTGTGCTAGGCCGTGCGAAAACTGGAGGATATACTAACTTGTGCCATACGGCCAAGCAACACGCCCGTGTGCTAGGCCGTGTGAAGCTACTGACTTGTTTTTTAAAGAAACATCAAGGGACACACGGTCGAGTCACCTAACCGTGTATCACACATGGCTGAGAGACACACTCGTGTCTCTGCCTGTGTGGATAGAAATAGGCCATTTTCCAAGCCATTTTTCTCACCCAAAGTGGTACGAACCTACACACATCAATATGCATACAAAGAAGGCATACTAGGCACACAAAATCAACAAATGTCAAGTTATAACAAACAAATTCATTCGACCACCTTAAAACATACCCAACATACTTCAAAGGTTACCTAAATGGTCAACTACATGTATGAGACATATGTCTAACTTAACATTCATAACAATCTCAAATTTCAACCACTTGGTACTTTTAATACCAATTCATCAACATCACTTTCACATAGCAGATATACACAACATATTAAAGGATCATTTATACATGTTTACCTAACCAAGTATACCAAAATAAGCCAAATCACATGGCTATACATATAACCAAAACAACGTAAGACATATAGGCCACATTAGCCAAAACACCTATACATGTCATTTAACCTCAAAATATAAAGTCCAAAATACCAAAATGAGTATTTGATAGTGTGACGCGATCTCCGATGACTTCCGAATCAAGCGAGCTTCCAAAATACTATAAAACATGAACAAATAAATAGAGTAAGCAATTAAGCTTAGTAAGTTCGTAATTCATAGAATAAAACTTACCATACAACCACAAATTTAGGTAAATAAACCAAAACATAACTCAAGTTAATTTGACCAAAGCCTATTATACAATCCATATTCATGTTAGTCATATGTTCACATAAAACCGAAAACCATCTATGAATTCATCAATTAATTGGATTCCATGTACATGTGACATTAATGCTATGATTCCATATTTCAAATACCAATCATTTCCATGTGAATATCTGTACTTGTTCATGTTAAACTTGTATAATCCCGTGTAATAACACTATACCCATTGAACCATCTAGAATATCGTAGGATACGCGGGTGGTACATGTGAGGTGTACTGAACGGTAAACCGTCAATTCTTATACATGTATGCTCATACGAGCGATAAATGGTAAGCTCATCCGAGCTGAATATCAGTAAGCTCCTCCGAGATGAATAATGGTAAGCTCTTACAAGCTGAGAATCGGTAAGCTCATACGAGCTACGGTGAGTCCACAACACATGCAGGATCTCAACCAAAATCGGTAACCCTAATGACATGACATGTCATTTGTATCTTACAAATTTCTAATGTTCAAATGGGGCCCGATATTTATAGTACTATATTAGTTATGCATTTTGTATTTATACACCATAATTATTAAATTTACATACATATAATTCAATTAGAGTATATAAATACACAATTTGATTATACGAACTTACCTCGAATTAATACGTAGTAAGTCGACCATTCAATCCACTACTTTTTCTTTTCCCCGACTTAAATCCAAACGTGGCTTTTCTTTATCTATATAATATCAAGTTTAACTAATTTAATAATTATTCTATTCAATTCAGTCCAATTTCATAATATGGAAAAATTACCATTTTACCCCTAACATTTGACTTACAATTTAGTCCCTAGGCTCGTAAAAAATGAAATTCATGCAATTTTATCTATACACAAGCCTAGCCGATTTTCATATATACCTATATTAGCCCATATATTTCACAATTTTACACATTTAACACATAAAATTCACATTTCTCATTTTAGCCCCCAATTGACAATTTCACTTAAGTTTTATTCTATGAATTACGAACTTACTAAGCTTAATTGCTTACTCTATTTATTTGTTCATGTTTTATAGTATTTTGGAAGCTCGCTCAATTTGGAAGTCGTTGGAGATCGCTTCACACTATCAAATACTCATTTTGGTATTTTGGACTTTATATTTTGAGGTTAAATAGCATGTATAGGTGTTTTGGCTAATGTGGCCTATATGTCTTACGTTGTTTTGGTTATATGTATAGCCATGTGATTTGGCTTATTTTGGTATACTTGGTTAGGTAAACATGTATAAATGATCTCTTGGTATGTTGTGTATATTTGCTATGTGAAATTCGTGTTGATGAATTGGTATTAAAAGTGCCAAGTGCTTGAAATTTGAGAATGTTATGAATGCTAAGTTAGACATAATGTCTCATACATGTAGTTGACCATTTAGGTAACCTTTAAAGTATGTTGTGTATGTTTTAAGGTGGTCAAATGAATTTGTTTGTTATAAACTTGACATTGGTTGATTTTGTATGCCTACTATGCCTTAGTTGTATGCATATTGATATGTGTAGGTTGGTACCACTTTGGGTGAGAAAAATGGATTGGAAAATGGCCTATTTCTATCCACACGGGTAGAGACAAAGGCGTGTCACTCAGCTGTGTATGATACATAGCTAGGTGACACGGCCGTGTGTCCCCTGATGTTTCTTTTAAAAACAAGTCAGTAGCTTCACACGGCCTAGCACACGGGCATGTTGCTTGGCCATATGGCACAAGTCAGTATACCATCCAGTTTTCACACGGCCTAGCACACGGCCTGACACACAGGCCGTGTGAGGCCATTTCGAAGGGTACACGAGCGTGTGGTTTGGCCGTGTGACCCAAGTCAGGGAGTTACATCGGACACGGCCTGAAGCACGAGCGTGTCCTATAGCCACACGGGCGTGTCCCCTGTCCACACGAGTGTGTGGCCCCTGCACTTTGAAAAATTTTTCATGTTTTGTTAAAAATTCGCAGAGAAATCAGTTTAGTCCTGAACTACTTTTAATGCCTATTTGGGGCCTCGAGGGCTTGTATTAGGGACTGTATAAATTTATTGAATGGTTTTTGATATGAATGATAATTATATACGAAATGTGTGATTGTTTGACTTATAAGTTCGGTAATGCCTCGTAACCCTTTTTCGGCGTCGATTACGGGTTAGGGATGTTACAAATGCTTTATTATGCTCATGTATGTTGATTGGATGTCATTACACTTATGAAAATTATATATAATAGATATATTTATCAAAAAATTATATAAAAATTAAATTATTGATTAAAATGGTAAAATTGATTATTTATTAGTATTTTTAGTTTAAATTTTATTATAACTAAATTTTTTTGATTTTTATATAAAATATATCAAAACACTCACATAAAAATAATTTAATTTTGATATGTGAGGAATTTTAATAATTTTATAATTGAATTGTTGTCTAATTAATCTGTAAAATTAAATCAATAAAACCCTTAAAATATGTAACATCCATAACCCTTCTTTGTCGTCAGAGTTGAGTTACAGGATATTACGATAGTTAACAAGTCCAAAATCATCTTATCATAGTTCACAAAATAATTTAATTATAAAATATTCGTAACAAATCATTAATCATAGCATATATAAGATTATGGGCCTTAAATCGTGCTTACAATACCTTAAAATAATTAGAAAACATTCAGGGACTAATTAGAAGCAAAACAGAAAGACATGAAAAATATTGAAAATTTTGAAAACTGGGGTCAAATGGCCGTGTGACAGATCCCACATCGTGTGGCTCAGGAACATGGCTGTATGGCCAAACGATGTACAGTTCGAAAATAGGGTCACACGACTATGCCTCCAAGCCTTGTAACAGCCTAATGCCATGTGGAAAAACTTGCACTTAAAATCAATAAGACACATGACCGTGTGAGGAGGCCGTGTGTGGCACGGTCGTATGATAACTCGTGTGTGGCACGACCATGTGACAACTCGTGTCCCTGTGTACACCTAATATGACTTCTAAAACAAGCCAAAACATTATCTATTTCTTAGGTGCCAAGCCAAACCAAAACCAATCATTCACATACCTTTAAAATACATTCAAACAAGCTTAAAACATACCAAATCATTCAACCTAAGTTCCTAACCAATATGCCCTCATTGGCACCACAATGTAACACCCCAAACCCGGCCTAGACGTTATGGCCGAATCCAAAAGTGTCACATGAAACAGGTTTGATAATGGAGTCGACATAACAAACCGTTAACATCTCACGATTTGCAGCCATTTATAAACTATTGAAAACATAAATCAGTTAGTTTATTTGCCAGAAATCTTATTTATAGCGGAAGCTTTATTCGGTTAGATTTGAAATCATAGTCGTGTTTTAGGAAAACTTTGTTTGCTTAAAATAGTCATTTTAATAAAATGATTTTACCAAAACAATATAATCATTAAGCAATCCAAAAGTAAATAGTTTAAAACCGAAACAGTCCAGAGTGTCCTAAAAAATTACAACTCTCAAATCAATCCCAAATTTAAAATAACCAAAATACTAAGTATAAATCAATTTTACGGTATAGTGGCCACAGATGAATATCTACTACACTGATTCGCCTAAGTCTGTGGGTTACCTGTACAGAATTAACAGAGAAGGGGTGAGTTTACGTGAACTCAGTGTGTAACCCAACTGAATTAAGTATGTACACACAGAATATCACAAATTAAACAGATTCAAATTCGGGCCTGAGCCCATGTCAGATACTGTACAGATTCGGGCCTAAGCCTATTTCAGATGCAAACACATTTATAGATATACAAATCAGATATCAGAAATCAAAATCCTACCTCCATCCTCTACACACCATCTCCGTCCATCCCTACACACCATGTGGGGTTTAAAACACGCACCCAGCCCTACACACCATACTGTACTGATGCGGCACATAACAGATATAATGTAGCTATGCTGCCAGATAATAGGCACAAATGCCTTTCAGAACACTTCCTCCAATAAGCAGCATCCCATCCCCAATATCAAATAACATATCATACATACAGAATTAATAGATATATCATATCTAACATGCTTTTATAAATAGATAACAGATATACAATCATAGGCATGCTCATAATCATATATCAGTCTAACATATCACTTGGTTTTAGGGTTAGATAGCGTATATCATCCCTACGATAGGCCCAAGTCGACTAGGACGACCCGTGCGACCCTATAGAAATTTCAGCACAATAGGCCCACATGCCCGTGTGGACCCACATGCTCAGATTGGCCTTGCCCGTGTGGATCACACTGCCTGGCCCAGTTATCACATGCCTGTGTGGTGCGCCCGTGTGGCCTACACGCCCAATCTGGCTTAGCCCGTGTGGCTCCCACGGCCACACTCTGGCCATAACATGCTCGTGTCTTGCGCACGGCCTGGCCTTCGTCGATCACACGGCCATGTTGTTGCACACGACTTACCACATGGGTGACCACACGCCCGTGTGGCGTCGATGGATTCGTTTTTCAGCTTTTGTCGAACCTCATTTTTCTGCGATTCAAGTACACACCTAATATTGTTTCGATGCACAAACAGCTCCGAGACCACCAGAACCTATAATTGACAAACCAAAGTCCCAAATTTAGTCTTAGGTCACGAATAATCCAAAATTACAAAATCATCAAGAATTCGATTCAGATTCTCAACTCTTTCCCCAACCTTCAAAATGGCTGAGTATGATTCAACGCAACCAAAGTTGCAATCTTCTCGGTTTACTGTTGTCAAAACACCAGTTTCGTTACTAAATAAGAAAAAGAAAGTCATGCTAATGATTCAAAGAAGAACTCCCTACACAAACTGAAATACCACCCTCACTTACCAATACGTACGTATACTGTGAACAGAGAAACAGTAGTTCGTAAAACAAAAAAGTGATGCCGCAAAAAGAAAAAGAAATAACAGGAGAGGAAGAGAAGGGAAAAGAAACAGTAAAGGAAGAAGGAAAGAAATTTTGACGTCATAATTATTTTGGGGATTTTGGAGGGGAGAGAAAAGATAACAACCCCAAAACAAGATTATGCTCCCATATCCCTAAATTTTCTCCCCTACTAACCCATTCAGAACCCTGCTCAACAGAAACTCTTCCAGACATGTTAGACACAAAAAGATCAATATCTACTCTCACGCAGGGATTCGAACACAGAATCTCCAACACACCAACCCTTAACTACTTGCACCAGTAGGCTTATTATGATAAGAAATTATAGACATTTAGATATAAGCCCACTGAACAAAGATAAGGCTTAAATCCAAAAAGAACCAAAATATGCCAAAATCAGGGCTTGAACTTAAGACTTCAAACACACACCCAGAACACTTAACCACTATAGCAAATTCACAGTTATGACAACTAATTGTAGAAACAGAATTATAATATTTGGGGCGTTACAACTCTATTCCTTAAAAGAAATTTCGACCTCGAAATTTACCTGATCAAAACATATGAGGATACTGCTGACGCATCAAGTCCTCAGGTTCCCAAGTAGCCTCCTCAGTGCTATGATTCCACTACAGCACTTTCACTAATGGAATGTATTTCCTCCTCAGGACCTTAACATCGCGATCCAGAATTTGAACCGGCTTCTCCTCAAAAGTCAAGTTCAGCCTAATCTCGATCTCCTCAACCAAGACAACATGAGATGGATCAAAATGATACTGCCTCAACATCGAGACGTGAAAGACATCGTGGATGTAGTCTAAGTCTGGAGGTAGCTCTAACTGATAAGCGACCGGCCCCACACGTTTTAGAATCTGATACGGTCCGATGAACCTAGGGCTCAACTTGCCCTTGCGACCGAATTTTAGAAATTTCTTCCTTGGAGAAACCTTGAGAAAAATGAAGTTCCCCACAGAATACTCAATATGACACCTCTTCAGATTGGCATAAGACTTCTGTCTATCAGAAGTTTTCTTCAAACGATCCCGAATTAGTCGAACCTTATCCTCAGTTTCAGAAACTAACTTAGGACCTAAAACTCGATGTTCGCCCAACTCAGTCCAAAACAAAGGAGTACGACGCTTACGACCATACAGAGCCTCGTAAGGTGCCATCTAAATACTAGCTTGGAAACTTTTGTTGTAGGCGAACTCAGCTAGAGGTAGATAATTCTCCCAACTACCTCGGAAGTCAATTACGCAACTCTGAAGCATATCCTCTAGTATTTGAATCACCCTCTCAGATTGACTATCAGTCTGAGGATGGAACACAGTATCGAAGTCCAACCTTGAACCCAAAGCTTTATGCAATTTCTTCTAGAACCGAGAAGTGAAGTGAGGATATCTATCAGAGATGATCGAGACAGGAACCCCATGCAGTCTAACTATCTCAAAATATACAACTCCGCTAGCTTCTGCAGAGAATAATAAGTTTAAACCGGAATGAAGTGAGCAGATTTGGTCAATCGCTCCACGATGACCCAAATAGAATCCTTCTTAATGGGAGTCAATGGTAACCTACTAACGAATTCCATAGTCACTCGTTCCCATTTCCATAAGGGAATCTTGACAGGCTGCAATAATACTGAAGGCAACTGATGCTCAGCCTTAACCTGCTGACAAGTCAAACAGCGTGCTATGAAATCGATAACCTTATGCTTTAACCCCAGACACCAGTACAATTCACGAAGATCTCGATACATCTTATTGTCGTTGGGATGCATAGCATAAGAGCTACTATGCACCTCCCTCATAACAGACTACCTTAGATCAGGATCATTCGGCATACAAATCTGTCCTCGAAAACACAATACACCACCACTGTTTAACCTAAAATCGGCAATAGTACCACTTTCAATCTGTCGAAACCTTAAGCTCAGAGACTCATCACCTGATTGCTTATCCCGAATTTGCGCTTAACTTGCAACTCAGCAATAGACTCCCATCATCGAATAGACTAAGACGTGCAAACATTGCCCTCAAATCAGACATCGCCTTACGACTTAGAGCATCAGCCACCACATTGGCCTTACCAGGATAATACTCTATTGTGCAGTCGTAATCCTTAAGCATCTCAATCCATCGATGTTGTCTATGGTTCAACTCTTTCTGAGAAAGGAGGCACTTAAGACTCTTGTGATTGTTGTAGATGATACACCTCTCACATACAGATAATGTCTCCAGATTTTCAATGCAAAGACCACTGCAGCCAACTCGAGATCATGCGTCGGATAGTTCCCCTCGTGTGTATTAAGCTAACAGGACACAACCTTATCATCCTGCATCAGAACACATCCCAAACCGACATGCGATGCATCACTGTAGACCACAAATTCCTTATCGGATTCAGGCTATATCAGAACAGAAGCTCGAGTCAGAACAATTTTGAGCTCCTCAAAGCTCAACTGCTGCGCATCAGTCTAAACAAATGGAACACATTTAAGTAGAAGCTTAGTCAATGGTGCAGCAATTAAAGAGAACCTCTCAACAAAACGCCAATAGTATCCTGCCAAACCTAAAAAGCTATGGATCTAAGATACATTCTTAGGTTGTTTCCAAACCAGCATAGCCTCAATCTTTTGAGGATCAGCACGAATCCGCTAAGTAGAAACCACATGCCCCAGAAAAATTACTTCACGAAGCCAGAACTCACAGTTGCTGAATTTAGCGTAAAACTAATTCTCACGCAGAATCTGAAACACTACTCTAACTCATGATGCTCATCCTCCGTCTTAGAACATAGCAAAATGTCGTCAATGAAAACAATGACAAACTGGTCCAAATAGGGCTAAAATACACGGTTCATCAGATCTATAAATGCGGCCGGTGTATTGTTAACCCGAAAGGCATAATTAGGAGCTCGTAATGTCCATAAGAGTCCTAAATGCCGTCTTATGCACATCCACCTCCTTAACCCTCAACTGATGATACCCTAAACGAAGATCGATATTAGAGAACATAGAAGCCACTCGAAACTAATCAAATAAGTCATCGATCCTCGGAAGTAGATACTTATTCTTAATGGTCAACTTGTTCAACTGCTGGTAATCGATACACATCCTCATGGTCTCATCCTTCTTCTTAACGAATAGAACTGGTGCTCCCAATGGAGACAGACTGGGACGAATGAAACCACGGTCCAATAACTCTTGCAGTTGAGCCTTAAGCTTTGTAAGCTCTTTTGGTGCCATATGATAGGGAGCGATGGACACCAGAGCTGTACTCGGAAGAAGCTCGATCCCAAAATCAACCTCTCGGTTCGAGGCAATCCCGGTAACTCCTCAAGAAAAACATCTGAAAAATCCCTTACAGTTCTGATATCCCCAATCAAAGAGTTCCTAAAAGCAGTAGTACTGACGTAAGCCAAATACGCCTCTCACCCTTTTCGGACCAGTTTTTCAGCTACTAACGCGGAGATCACATGTGACAGATAGTCTCGACGCTCACCAATCATAACCATCTCCAGATCATCCTTGGTCCTCAGAACAACCCTCTTAGATGCGCAGTCCAAACTGACTCGGTGCTCCACCAACCAGTCCATACCCAAAATCAGGTCGAACTCTCCAAACAGAAGCTCCATCAAATTAGCCAGAAATATCTCCCTTGCAACTCTAACGGGATATTCTTATACAGTTTACTAAATTGAAGAGACTGCCCCAACAGACTTATCACCATAACCTCACTAGAAGCACTCTCAACCAATAATCCTGCATTTTCGGAAACAGAACAGACTATATAGGAATGAGTAGATCATATGACTATTAAAGCAAATTAAGGTACATCAAATATAAAGAACGTACCGGTGATGACGTCAGAAGTATCTCTGTCCTCTCGGCGACGTACAATATAAACCAAAGTAGGCTGCCTCGCCTCAGTCTGACCAGCACCCCTGCCCGATGCTCTCTGTCCTCGGCCCATACCATTACCACCCCTAGCTTGACCACGGCCTCTAGGTGGCTGCTGAACTACTCTCTGTGGCTGCGCAAGACCTGATGTCAGAGCTTGCACCTGATCAACCCTCAATGGACACTTTCGAATGCTGTGCTCCAATGACCCACATCTCAAGTAGGCCCCAATCCTCCTCCAACACTCGCCCGGATGGCGTCTACCACAATCACTACATGACTGCAACCCAGTAGGAGTAATAGAAAAAACATGATGCCTTACTCTAACTAGCCCATCAGATCTAGCCTTTTTTCTTAGGCCTCTCACAGAACTCGAGGGGTTAGAATCCCTCTTATTCTTACCTCTCTCACGGTCCCTGTTCTGGCGCTTTGCGCGCTTAACATCCTCGGCAATTTTTACTTTCTCTATCAGAACTGCGAACTCACGCTCACTCTACGGAGCTATCAGAACCCTCAGATTATCCCTTAGGCCGTTCTCAAACCTAACACACCTATTATATTCCAATGCCACCATACCTCGAGCATAGCGGCTCAGCCTCTGAAATTCGACCTCATATTCAGCCATAGATCGATCACCTTGCGTGAGGTTCAGAAACTCACGCCTACGAGCATCAACGTAGCTAGCTCTCACATATTTGCTCTGAAATGTAGTTTTAAAGAACTCCCAAGTTAAACGGTCAGACTGGGTACCCTCTTTAATAGTTAACCACCACTGATATGTTTCGTTGCGAAGCAAGGAGACTGCACCCTTTAATTTCTACTTGGGGGTACAGTGCAAGTCATCCATGATTCTCTTAGTGGCCTCCAACCAGTATTCAGCCACATTAGGGGCAGCTCCTGTGACTCTCCTAAATAACTTAGCTCCATTAGATCAGAGTCGCTCAGTTACCGACCTTCGGTCCCCAAATCTAGAATTGGGTCTAGCGACCCTCTCCAATATCTTCAACATGCCTTGGGACAGTGCATCACCCTCAGCCGATCGACTCTAAGACCCAGTATCAGTAACAGGTGACACAGGTGTCTCACTCGTGTCCAGATTAGACATGCTGCTCAAAGATGAGGACTCAGCTCGAACCCCCAATGACCTCTACCTTGGCCTCGAATACCATGTCCACGAATACCTCGTGCACTCATTGTTAGTTAAAAGTTTTATCTACATTAAAAATTTTATGCATCAGTTTCGTTATTTATTAACAAATGTTTTACGCATAGAGTATAAGAAATTCAGATTTGTTTTCAAAAGTCTTAGTCTTAATCAATTTCACTACAGTTTTAGAGTTTACTAACTATAGTGTTTTCAGAATTTTCTATCGAAAATCAGAAATACTTACAGGATTGGCACCGGAGACTCGGTGTACCACATACTTACTTTAAAATGTTTAAAATCTTTTGAAAACCAGTTCTTTAAAACAAAATTTTGGAACCCAAAAGTTTACAGCAAAATTTTGTAACACAACTTTGATGCCACTAAATGTAACACCCCAAACCCGGCCTAGACGTTATGGCCGAATCCAGAAGTGTCACATGAAACGGGTTTGATAATGGAGTCGACATAATAAACTGTTAACATATCATGATTTACAACTATTTATAAATTGTTACATAAATCAATTAGTTTATTTGCCAAAAATCTTATTTATAGCTGTGGCTTTATTCGGTTAGATTTAAAATCATAGTCGTGTTTTTAGGAAAACCTTTGTTTGCTTAAAACCGTCGTTTTAATAAAACGATTTTACCAAAACAATCTAATCGTTAAGCAATCCAAAAGTAAACAGTTTAAAACCGAAATAGTCCAGAGAGGACTCAAAAATTACAACTCTCAAATCAATCCCAAATTTAAAATAACCAAAATACTAAGTATAAATTAATTTTACGGTGTAGTGGCCACTACTGAATCTCTACTGCATCGATTCACCTAAGTTTGTGGGGTAACTGTACAGAATTAACAGATAAGGGGTGATTTTACGTAAACTCAGTGTGTAACCAGCAGAATTAAGCTTGTACACACAGAATATCACAAATTAAACAGATTCAGATTCGGGGCTTAGCCCATGTCAGATACAGATACAGATTCGGGCTTGAGCCCATTTCAGATGCAAACATAGTTATAGATATACAAATCAGATATCAGAAATCAAAATCCTACCCCCATCCTCTACACACCATCTCCGTCCATCCCTACACCCATGTGGGGTTTAAAACACCCACTCAGCCCTATATACCATATTGTACCGATACGACACATAACAGATATAATGCAGCCATGCTGCCAGATAATAGGTACAAATGTCTTTCAGAACACTTCCTCCAATAAGCATCATTCCACCCCCAATATCAGATAACATATCATACATATAGAATTAACAGATATATCATTCCTAACATGCTTTTATAAACAGATAACAGATATACAATCATAGGCATGCTCATAATCATATTTCAGTCTAACATATCACTTGGTTTTAGGGTTAGATAGCGTATACCATCCCTACCGTGGGCCCACAGTTGACTAGGACAACCCGTGCGACCCTATAGAAATTTCAGTACAATGGGCCACACGCCTGTGTGGGTTGCCCGTGTGGGCTCACATGCTCAAATTGGCCTTGCCCGTGTGGATCACACGGCCTGGCCCAATTATCACATACCTGTGTGGTGCGCCCGTGTGGCCTACACGCCCAATCTGGCCTAGCCCGTGTAGCTCGTATGGCCACACTATGGCCACCACACGGCCGTGTCTTGCACATGGCCTGGCCTTTATCGATCATACGGCCATGTTGTTGCACATGGCCTAACACACGGGTGACCACAAGCGCGTGTGGCGTCGACAGATTCATTTTTTAGCCTTTTTCGAACCTCATTTTTCTGCGATTCGGGTACACACCTGGTATTATTTCAATGCACAAACGACCCCGAGACCACTAGAACCTATAATTGACAAACCAAAGTCCTAAATTTAGTCTTAGGTCATGAATAATCCGAAATTACAAAACCAGCAAGAATTCGATTCGGATTCTCAACTCTTACCCTAACCTTTTGAACGACTGACTATGATTCAGAACGAGCAAAGTCACAATCTTCTCATTTTGTTGCTATCAAAACACCAGTTTCGTTACTAAATAGGAAAAAAAGTCATTCTAATGTTTCAAAGAAGAACTCCCTACACAAACCTAAATACCACCATCACTTACCAATATGTACGTATACCGTGAATAAAGAAAAGATAGTTTGTAAAACAAAAAGGTGATACCGCAAGAAGAGAAAGAAATAACGGGAGAGGAAGAGAAGGGAAAAGAAACAGTGAAGGAAGAAGGAAAGAAATTTTTGACGTTAGAATTATTTTGGGGATTTTAGAGGGGAGAGAAAAGATAACAACCCAAAAACAAGATTATGCTCCCAGATCTCTAAATTTTCTCCCCCCACTAACCCACTCAGAACCCTGCTCAACAGAAACTCTTACAGACATGTCAGACACAAAAAGATCAACATCTATGCTCACGCAGGGATTCAAACACAGAACCTCCAACACACCAACCCTTAACCGCTTGCATAGTAGGTTTATTATGATAAGAAATTACAGACATTTAGATATAAGCCCACTGAACACAGATAAGGAATAAATCTAAAAAGAACCAAAATTTGCCAAAGCTAGGGCGGGCTTGAACTTAAGACCTCAAACACACACCTAGAACACTTAACCACTAAAACAAATACATAGTTGTGACAACTAATTACAGAAATAGAATTATATTATTTGGGGCGTTACAATTCATATATCAAGTTTATTCACATCATAGATCACAAGTCCTTACCTTAAACACATGCCAAACAAAATAACCAAAACATATATATATATATACCTTTACAAGCCAAAACCAAAGACATATTTACAAGTAAGCTAAAACCAAGCTTGAACAACACCATACAAGTATATGATGTACCACTTGCAAAAAGTATTCTAAAACTTATACAAGACACACATATTACATGCCACATATCCTAAAAGTAAACATATCAAAATCTATCGAAAGATAGTTGTAACACCCCTAACCCATATCAGTCACCAAGACAAGGTTTCGGAGTATTACCAGAATTTACAGATTAAAATACAGACAATTTATATCATTTATACAATCATATCAAGAATCAATCATAAAGTCCCCTACAAGAGCTCTCGAGGCCTAAAACATTCATTAGAAACAAATCGGGACTAAATCGGGTACTCAAAGAATTTTTCAGAAATCGCAAAATTTTTCTAAAGTGCAGGGGACACACACCCGTGTGGCCAGGTCATGTGACTCACACGGTTAAGAGACACGCCCGTGTCTTAGGTCGTGTGGGCATTTGAAATAGGGCATACGACCATGTCCCAACTCATGTTCGTACTCGTGTAACTCTTTGACTTAGGTCACATGGCCAAGTCACACGCTTGTGTGCTAGGCCATGTGAACATAATAACTTGCATTAAATAGGTGCAAAGAGTCACACGGCTAAGACACACGCTCGTGTACCAGGCTATGTGTGATCGTGTGTCAGAGTCTTAAAGATTTATAAAGAGAATGATTGAGCCTAGAAACTAACTATGAAACCGATGGAGGCAAGTGCACCTATCGAATAGTAGTATAGTTAAGTGGCAAGACCGGATTGTCGAATCCAAAGGAACCAAAAGTACTAATACTAACTTTATTTTTATTATTTAGCCTAGACATTAAAGGATTTATTAATTATTTTAAAATTAACTAACTATTAAGCTAAAGATGCAAAGACAAAGAGAATGGATTGAGGAAAATACTTGTGGGAAAAACCAATTGATTAAGAATATACCCGAGGAAGAATCTACCTAGACTTCACTTGTTATCTAACTCTGAACTAGACGATTTATTCACTTGACTTGATCCGTAGGATTCCCTAAGTTATATTAATGCCTCTCTCGAGGCTACTAACGTCTAACCCTAGGTTGATTAATTGAATTCTCTTTCTAATTAAAACCCCTAGAATTGCATTAACTCGATTTATGGACTCCCATATTAGGTTTGACACTAATCCGACAGATTTTCGTCATCCTATCTCTAGGGTTGCGATCAACTCCGCTTAATTATGCTAGATCTACTCTTAAACAGGGACTTTTGCTCCATTGCCTAAGCACATCAATACTTGAATTAATATCTTGAAATATCAAAACAAGAATTAAGAACACATAGTGATAAACCGTAAAAGTAACATATTTTAAGCCCACATTTAGCATGCTTTTGGATGATTTATCCTTTGATTTATGTAAAAAGGTGCTCTTAATCCTTTACTTTCATGTTTTATACTCAGGAAAGAACCCGAGGATGAAAAGAACAAGAAACGGGCTTAAAACAGACCAAATTGGGCCAAAATAGAAATCGACACGACCTGAGCCCAAGACCACACGGTCGTGCCTCATTAAAAATTCGAACACGGTCTAAAGACGACTCACACGGACGTGTACCATGGTCGTGTCCCTGTCATGAAAAAGAGCAATTTCACTCGAAAAAGGATACTTAAGGGTAAAGAAACCTATCTCAAAAGCATATATAAACACCTTAACTATAACCTAGAAGGAGGCGGTTAGCTAAGCTAAGGAGCTGAGCCAGAAAGGTCAGATTTGTGGGAATCACTCGAAGATAGCCAGTTGATCCATCTCAAGAAGCCGGAATCATACTCAATACGGAGGATCTCTCCTTCAATTCCTTCAGGGGGTTTTAGGGATTTCTTATATTTTGTTTTATCTTTTCTTTTGAGATGTTTTCTATTATTGTTATGAACTAAACCCTCAGATACCTGAGGGGATGAAACCTAAGATAAATCTTGTTATCGTTTGCTGAACTATATGATAAATATTTGACTTTTTCTTAATTGTGTGTTCTTAATTCTTGTGTTGATATTTCTGGGATGTTAATTCAACTATGATGTACTTAAGTGGAGGAGCAAAAGTCCCTGCCTAAGAGTAGATCTGGCATAATTAAATGGAGTTGATCGCACGCCTAGAGATAGGGTGACAATATTTTGCCGGATTAGGGTGAAACCTAATATGGGAGTCCATAGATCGAGTTAATGCGATTCTAGGGGTTTTAATTAGAAAGAGATTTCAATTAATCAACATAGGGTTAGACGTTAGTCACCTCGAGAGAGGGATTTACATAACTAGGGAATCTTACGGATCAAGTCAAGTGAATAAATCGTCTGGTTCAGAGTTAGATAACAAGTGAAGTCTAGGTGGATTCTTCCTTGGGTGTCGTTTTAATCAATTGATTTTTCTTCAAGTTATTTTCCTAAACTCTTTCTCTTTGTCTTTGCATCTTTAGTTTAGTAGTTAATTAATTTAGATTAGATAAATAAATCCATATTCTTAGGCTAAATAATAAAAAGAGAGTTAGTACTAGTACTTTTGGTTCCTTTGGGTTCGACAGTCCGGTCTTGCCTTAACTATACTACTGTTCGATAGGTGCGCTTGCCTCAAAAATCGTTGTCATAGTTAGTTTCTAGGTTCGATCATTCTTTTTATAAATTTTTAAGACTCTGACACGCGACCAAGTTTTTGGCGCCGTTGTCGGGGAACTAAAATATTAAGAACGCTCAATTTTTATTACTTTAGCCATTTTTTTTTGAAATTTACTTTTATTTTTTAGTCTATTTTTATTTTTGCTAATTTCTTTCTTTCACTCCTTTCAGGTACCTCTAGTTTATGACTAGAAGGAACCCGACAGGACCCTTACTTTACGACAGTGATATTGAAGGTACCGTTCACAGAAATCGTAGAGAGATAAGGCGAAGCTTAAACTACATAGAAGAAGAGTAAGAAACCGAAATTAATACTACAGAAGAGATGGCAGAGAATAATCCGCCACCTCCAGAGATGGCCGAACATCATGCTCCACGTATTATGTATGATTATGCTAAACCTAGTTTAACAGGAACTAAGTCTAGTATTGTTAGGCCTACTATTGCTGCAAATAATTTTGAACTGAAACCTAACACTATACAGATGATACAATAGTTTGTTCAGTTTGATGGTTTGCAGGATGAAGATCGTAACACACACTTTGCGAATTTTCTAGAATTCTGTGATACCTTCAAGATAAATGGCGTTTCTGATGATGCCATTCGTCTTTGGTTATTTCCCTTTTCTTTGAGGAATAAAGCCAAATAGTGGTTACATTCTCTTCCACGAGGATCAATCACTACATGGGATCAAATGACCGAGAAAATTTTATTAAAATATTTTCCACCAGCCAAAATGGCCAAGTTAAGGAATGATATCTCTTCTTTTGTGCAGATGGATTTAGAGACACTTTATGATGCATGGGAGAGATACAAAGACTTGTTAAGCAGGTGCCCACACCACGGATTACCTTTGTGGCTACAGGTCCAAACTTTTTACAATGGTGTGAACCCCTCAACAAGACAACTAATCGATTCAGTTGCCGGCGGGACCCTGAACAAGAAAACTCCTGAAGCAGCCTACGAGTTTATGGAGGAGATGTCACTGAATAACTATCAGTGGCAAATGACAAGGACAAGGCCAACCAAAGCAGCCGGAGTTTTCAACATTGATGCAGTAACAGGCACATCTAGTAATGCAGTGCGAGACAAGTGAGGGCAAGGCGAATCCTGAGTACCCACCCTACGTACAGGGCATGGAGAGCGAGCAAATAAACTATATGGGTAATAATTTTCAATCTAATAATAACCCTTATAGTAATACTTATAATCTAGGTTGGAAGAACCACCCCAATTTCTCATGGGGCGGTCAAAGAAATCAAAGGCAATAACCTTTCCAAAACTTCCAACAACAGCCCTACCCACAGCAAAAGAAGCCGAACCTTGAAGAGGTGCTAACAAACTTCATAGAAGCCTCAGAAACACGTTTCTAGCAGGTAGAAACAAAACTTGAGGCATTGTCATAGGAGTTCAAGGATCAATTCGGGCAACTTACTAAGCAGATTTCTGAGAGACCACAGGGAAGACTACCGAGCAACACCGAGACTAACCCAAAGGAGCAAGTTCAAGCCATAACATCTCAAGATAGTGACGGGTTAGACGAGCCTAATTCAAAACAAAAGAAGGTGCTAGAAGAAGATACGGTTGAGGTTAATAATAAACCGAACCCAGTAATCAAAGAGTACAAACCTCGCATACCATATCCCGAAGCAATAACAAAAGACGACACAGAGGAACAGTTCGGTAAGTTTCTTAAACTTTTAAAGAAATTACATATTAACTTACGTTTCTTGAAGCTCTTTCGCAGATGCCAGATTCCAGGAAGTTTTTAAAGAAGCTATTGACAAATAAGCGAAAGATAGACGAGGAATCACATGTGGAACTGAACGCAGTGTGCTCAGCAATGTTGCAAAATAAACTACCATAGAAATTGAAAGATCCAGGGAGTTTTACAATTCCATGCTTAATTGGTTTTAACTATTGATAATGCGTTAGCTGATTTAGGGGCAAGCATAAATGTCATGCCTTATAAATTGTTTAAATAACTAGGTCTAGGGAAACCCAAACAAACTAGGATGAGCATTCAACTAGCTGATAAAACTATTAGACTTCCTAGGGGTATAATTGAAGATGTACTTGTGAAGATTGACAAATTCGTTTTCCCGATAGACTTTGTCATTTTAGACATGGATGAGGACAATAGTATCCCCTTAATTCTAGGAAGGCCCTTTTTAGCAACTGCCAGAACTAAAATTGATGTCAATGCAGGTGAACTCATACTTTGTGCAGGTGACGAATCAATTAGTCTTCAAGCTCTCGACTCTGCTAGGACATCAAGTGACAAAGGTGAGAACGTAAATTCTATTGATAAGCTTTCCGCTAAACCTTTTTTGCAGGAAGCACCACAGAATCACACAACCAAGCCAGAGTTTATACCTCATAACAACAAAGAAATATCACACGAGGAACGACGGCTTCACATCGATGAACTAGACGAGTGGAAAACACATTTAAAAGATAAATCACAACCACACGAAGTAACATCTAGAGAACACCTAGACGAACTCATAGGAACATCAAATCACTTCAAAATAGGAGACTATGTACTGTTAAATAAGGGAGACCCTAGAATCACCACATCCAGCCTGAAGACAAAAAAAGAAATTCCTCTTGAGGTACGCAATATCTTCCCGTGCGGAACAGTCGAGGTAACTCACGCTGAATTCGACACTTTTAAGGTAAATACCACTCGACTCAAACTTTATCGTAGAATTGATAGTATGAGAGAAGATATTCAACTCTTCAAACCACCATAATTAGGCGAATAAGAGGTAAGTCTAGCTTAAGACTTTAAACGAGTGCTTCTCGGGAGGCAACCCGAGCACTAACCCCATTACATTTTTTTAAAAATTTTACTCTCTCTTTTATTTTTCCTTTTTAGCATTTAATTATAAGCTAACTAAGTGCAGATTTCCAGGCCACCTAGCTTTGCACACGGCCGTGGCTGTGGTCGTGCGGACCACACAAATCTCCGTACTGACATAGCAGAAACGGTACGAGTCAGATGAATCAAATCTTCAAGTCACGGACTTCAACCACCACCCCACGGGCACCAACAAAATCCCACGGTCATGCGATGCGACCGTGGACGACACTGTTTGCTTACACACGGACATGGCTACCCTAACATAGGCGTGGGAAAAACAACACGACCAGCTACACGGCCGTGCGAGGCGGCCGTGTGATTCGACGCGCCCACGATCCACGGGCGTGGGGAGGTGTCAGACTTGAAATTCTATTTAAACCACCCACCCCTCCCTCTTCTTACCCACTCCTCATTTTCTCTAGACCATTTTCTTTTCCTTTTCTTTCTCAGACCTCTCTCCACTTTTCTTCTCTAACATTTCACTAACCATGGAACCACATCGTAACCATGTCAAAGAAGTGGAAGGATCCAAACACAGTCTCCTCGATAGAGACCAATCTACATAAGTTCATGACGGTCGCTTCATCCAAACAACAAGCCAAGGGTCTTTGAGACCATTTAATTCTTCCTCTCCTTTACTCTTCTCTTTTATTTTCCTTCTCTTTGACAATCTTATGCTTATTTTATTTTATTTTATTTTATTTTAGTTTCTTAGTATCGGGTTCAAAAGGCTGCTAGGGAATCACACTGGAACCACAACCACTACTTCAATGTAGCCTTCGAAGTTCTAAAGGCTGCTTGGGAATCACACCACTTCTGCCACCGCCAGCACCTCCACAGCCTTAGAGGTCACATCCACCTCGCGAACCATCTAACAATAAGGACTATTCGGTCCATTCATTTTTATTTTAATTTTATTTACATTACTATTTTCTTTCTCTTTATCTTTCTTGTCTTTAATTATATATTTAGTTTGTTTTAAATGTGTCTTAATAATTCCTGGCTAATTCTCTACGACCTCTCCAATTTCTTCATCTAGCGCAGAGCTCGGCAGCAGCCACCACCCCTATCGACTTCCAACTCCAGGAAACCATCCAAATTCAGGAAGTCTCACCTCTCTCTCTCTCTTAAAATGCATATATATCTTTGTACATTGAGGACAATGTACATCTTAAGTGTGGGGGGTGAATAGTTATTTCAAGAAAGTACCTAACTTTTTTCATTATTCTCAAATCCCTGAATGATATCTTGTCTTGAAGTAAGTTTCTCATATTATGATTAGAATGAAATTTCCTTTGATTTATGATTTTTATTGATATGTTTTAGATTAAGTCATTGATAATTGTGCATTGATGATTAAATTTGAAGGATACTAGAGAATCAAGCATGATAAGTCTGTTTTTCAAAATTTAAAAATTTTTTGGTTGTCTACCTGAATCTGAATGTTACCTTAAAGTTTGAAATTTACGAGGTTGATATCAAATATCAATAATTTTTTTGAGCTTTTGAACCTTATAAGCGCATATATTCTTTTTCGTGCTCACTTTATTGCTTATGAATGTGTCAACATTGATTTGTTATTCTAGAACTTGCATCGATTATACATGTCAAGACCACACCTTTGATTTGATATACAGAGATGATAAAGGCACCTAGGTTTTCACTCCACTAAACATCTTACCTTCATAATTAACCCCAAGTGAACCTCGTTTAATCCTAACAACCCTTTTTATTGACTTACCCACTAATATCACCCCAAAACCCTTTGTATTTGTTATCACCATCCTTTTTTACTGCCCTTATGTCGAGATTTGATTTGATCAGTTGCCTAACTATTTTATCTATTTCGATTACATTCGACTTGTTCTTAAAAAAAAAGAATTTCGAAGAATATTCATTATTAGTTTTGTGAGCTTATACGTTAAAATTCCAATTATTGAAGAAGAAGCTCATATCAGAATATTATTAGTAGTACAAGTTTTCAATTGATGTAATTATTCATTATTAGTCCATTATTTCTAGTTAGGTAATTTGTCAGGTCAATCTCGATTCTAACCCTCTAATTCAGCCTATATCCATACCCTTGAACCTAAGCCCCATTACAACCCTGTAAAGACCTTTTGATTTGTGTATCATCTCATATTTTAGTGGTGGAGATTTGATTTTCATGTAAGCCTATGGGATTAACTTTTCATGTTCGACTTTTGAGTGCTTAATTCTGAACCTTAAACACTTCGAGTGGTTTGAGTGAATCTTTAGTGAGGATGTCAATTCTTGTCGATTTTGAATCAGAGGTAATTATTCAGGTAAAGGGAAACACCTATGTTTTCATACTATAAAAATTATGACTTTGATTGTTTGAATCTTTAGGACTCTTTGAGTTAAGTTATCCATGTATGAATTATCTATGAATTATGATGAAACACTATTGATAAATATTATGAATCGGGAAGTTCGTTTTAATTGTGAGTTGAGAATTTTGCTTGAGGACATACAAAAGCTTAAGTGTGGGGGTATTTGATAAACCGTAAAAGTAACATATTTTAAGCTCACATTTAGCATGCTTTTGGATGATTTATCCTTTGATTTATGTAAAAAGGAGCTCTTAATCCTTTCTTTTCATGTTTTATACTCAGAAAAGCACCCGAGGATGAAAAGAACGAGAAACGGGCTTAAAACGAACCAAATTGGGCCAAAATAGAAATCGACACGGCTTGGGCCCAAGACTAAACGGCCATGCCTCATTAAAAGTCCGAACATGGCCTAAAGACGACTCACATGGGCGTGTGCCATGGCCGTGTCCCTGTCGTGGAAAAGAGCAATTTCACTCGAAAAAGGATACTTAGGGGCAAAGAAACCTATCTCAAAAGCCTATATAAGCACCTTAAGTATAACCTAGAAGGGGGCGGTTAGCTAGGCTAAGGAGCCAAGCCAAAAAGGTCAGACTTGTGGAAATCACTCGAAGGTTGATAGTTGATCCATCTCAAGAAGCCGGAATCATACTCAAGACGGAGGATCTCTCCTTCAATTCCTTCAGGGGGTTTTAGGGATTTCTTTTGTTTTGTTTTATCTTTTCTTTTGAGATGTTTTCTTTTATTGTTATGAACTAAACCCTCAGATACCTGAGGGGATGAAACCTAAGATAAATCTTGTTATCGTTTGCTGAACTATACGATAAATATTTGACTTGTTCTTAATTATGTGTTCTTAATTCTTGTGTTGATATTTTCGGGATATTAATTCAAGTATGATGTGCTTAGGTGGAGGAGCAAAAGTCCCTGCCTAAGAGTAGATCTGGCATAATTAAGCGGAGTTAATCGCACGCCTAGAGATAGGGTGACGAGGTTTTTTCGGATTAGGGTGAAACCTAATATGGACGTCCATAGATCGAGTTAATGTGATTCTAGGGGTTTTAATTAGAAAGAGATTTTAATTAATCAACCTAGGGTTAGACGTTAGTCGCCTCGAGAGAGGGATTAATATAACTTAGGGAATCTTACGGATCAAGTCAAGTGAATAAATCTTCTAGTTCAGAGTTAGATAACAAGTGAAGTCTAGGTTGATTTTTCCTTGGGTGTCGTTTTAATCAATTGATTTTTCTTCAAGTTATTTTCCCAAACTCTTTCTCTTTGTCTTTGCATCTTTAGTTTAGTAGTTAATTAATTTAGATTAGATAAATAAATCCCTTTATTCTTAGGCTAAATAATAAAAAGAGAGTTAGTACTAGTACTTTTGGTTCCTTTGGGTTCGACATTCCGGTCTTGCCTTAACTATACTACGGTTTGATAGGTGCGCTTGGCTCAAAAATCGTTGTCATAGTTAGGTTCTAGGTTCGATCATTCTTTTTATAAATTTTAAGACTCTGACACGCGATCACATAGTTAAGAACAAATCAAGTAATTATCATATACTTCAGAAAACAATAACAAGATCCGTCTTAGGTTTCATCCCCCTCAGGTATTTAAGGGGTTTTGTTCATAATCATAAAAGAATACATCTCAGAAGAAAATATAAAACAAAACATAAGAAAAACCCTAAAACCCCCTGAAGGAATTGAAGAGAAGATCTTCCGTTTTGAGTATAACTCCGGCTTCTTGAGATGAATCAACTGGCTTTCTTCGAGTAAACCTCACAATTCTGACCTTTCTGGCTCAGCTCTTCGGCCTAACTGGACGTCTAGCTGGACCTCCCTTGAAGGTTGGCCTCTAGGGTGTTTATATAGGCTTTTGGAATGACTTTTTTTGCCTCTAAGTACCCTAATCCGAATAGAATTCAAACAGGTCACGTCAGGGACACGCCCATGGCACACGCCCGTGTGAATCGTGGCCAGGCTGTGTTCGGGTCTATTAAGGAGGCACGGTCGTGTGGTCTTGGGCCCAGGCCGTGTCGATTTCGTGATTTGGCCCATTTACTCTATTTTTGGCCTATTTCTCGTTCTTTTCATCCTCTGGTGCTCTCCTAAGTATAAAACATGAAATTAAAGGATTAAAAGCACCAAATTCCACAATTCAAGGAATAAATCATCCAAAAGTATGCTAAATGTGGGATTAGAATATGTTCATATTATGGTTTATCAAATATCCCCACACTTAAGCATGTGCTTGTTCTCAAGCAAAATTCTTAACTTACAATTAAAATGAACTTCCTTGATTTATAATATTCATCAATAATGTTCCATCATAATTCAAAGATAATTTATACATTGATAATTTAAGTAGAGGGTCTTAAAGATTTAAACAATCAAAGTCATGGTTTTTGTAGCACGAAAACATAGGTGTTTTCCCTTTACCTAAATAATTACCCTTAATTCAAAATCGACAAGAGTTGGCATCCTTACTAAAGATTCACTCAAATCACTCAAAGTGTTTAAGGTTCGAAATTAAGCACTCAAGAGTAGAACATGAAAAGTTAATCCCATAAGCTTGCCTGAAAATCAAATCTCCACCACTGTAAAATAAGATGAAACACAAATCAAAAGGTTTTTAAAAAGGGTTGTAATGGGGCTCAGGTTAAAGGTGTGGATAAAGGCCGAATTAGAGGGTTAGAATCGAGATTGAATTGATAATTTACCTAACTAGAAAAATGAATTAATCCTAAATAATTACATCAGCTAAAAACTTGTAATACTAATAATACGAGCTTTTTTTCAAGATGTGGAATTTAAACATGTAAGCTCTCTTAAATATAACTAATAAATATACTTCGATTTTTTTAAGAACAAATCAAATGAAAGGATGAATTTAACTACTGAAATAAAGATTATAGTTAGGCAACTGATCAAATCAAATCTTGATATAAGGGTGGTTAAGAGGAATGGTGATAACAAATACAGACCGGGTTTTTGGGTTAATATTAGTGGGTGAGTCAATAAAAAGGGTTGTTAGGATCAAAGGGGTTCACTAGGGGTTAATTGTGAGGGTAAGCTTTTTAGTGGAGTGAGTGGGTTAAATCATAAGTGCATTTATCATTTCTGTATATCAAATCAATGATGTGGTCTTGACATGTATAATCAAAGCAAGTTCTAGATAAACAAATCAATGTTAGATAAAGTCATAATCACAAGGTGAGCACTAAAGAATGTATACTCTAAAAGGCTCAAAATCTCACAAAAATTATGGGTTTTTGATATCAACTTTGTAAATTTCAAACTTCAAGGTAATAATTAGATTCAGGTAGACAACCTAACAAAATTTTAATTTTTTGAAAATAGACTCATCATGTTTGATTCTCTAGTCTCCTAAAGTTTAAATAATCACTGCACAACTATCAATGGCTTAATTCAAAACATATCAATCCTAGTAGTAATATGAGAAAATTACTTAAAGACAAGATATCATTCAGGGATTTGAGAATAATGTAGAAAGTTAGGCACTTTCTCGAAATAAATATTCACCCCCTACACTTACGATGTACATTGCCCTCAATGTACAAAGATATATAATAATAATATAATAATAAAATCATAAGATAGGGAGAGGTGAAACTTCCTGAATTTGGATAGCTTCCTTGAGTTGGGAGTGTCAGGGTGTGGTGGCTGCCGACAATCTCTGCGCTAGATAAAGAAATTGGGAAGCTCGTAGAGAATTAGCTAAGATATAATAATTCTAAATATACTAAGTATACATTTAAATAAAATAAATATAAATAGAAAGAAAAATGAAATTAAAAGAAAAGATTAATGGACCGGAGAGTCCTTATTGTTAGATGGTTCGCGAGATGGGTGCTATTTCTAGGGCTGTGGTCTCGTGGCTATGGTCGTGGTTATTCCCAACCAGCCTTTAGAACCTAAAACCAAGAAACTAAAATAGAATAAACTAAATTAAGCATAATAGAAATAAAGATAAGGAAAATAAAAAAAGAAGAGAAAATAAAATAAAAACTAAATGGCCTCAAATATCCTTGGCTTGTCGAGTGGATGAAGCGACAGGCATGAACTTATGTAGATCGGTCTCCCATAGGAAGACTGTGTTTGGATTCTTCCACTTCTTCGACATTGGGATGGTGAAAAATGGAGAGTTTGGAGCAGGAAATTGAGAGAAAATTAAAAAGGGGAAAGGTGAAAGGGTATGGAAGAGAGAAAGTTGGGGTAGGTAGGGAGAGGAAGAGGGGTATTTAAATAGAGTTTTTTTTTTTCTGAGACACCCCCACGCCCGTGCACTATGGACGTGTCGAGTTACATGACCATGTCGCATGGCCGTATTTTAATTTATTCGTTTCTCTCACGCCCATGTGCAGTTGCCACGCCTGTTTTGGGAAAATAGTGCCGGCCACGGCTGCTTCGCACGGCCGTGGTGTTCAGGAGGGGGCTGTTGCTTGAAGATATTTTTCGTCTTGTTTCGTACTATATCTGCCATGTCAGTACGTACTTCCGTAATATCCACACGGCCACGGCCACGACCGTGTGTAAGGCCGTATGTAAGGCCGTGTGGTGTAGAAGTTTACACTTTGTTAGTTTAAAGTTAGGTACTAAAAAGGAAAATAAAAGAAAAAATAAAAATGAAAAAATTAATTGGGTTAGTGCTCGAGTTGCCTCCCGAGAAGCGCTCGTTTATAGTCTTAAGCTAGACTTACGTTCATGGTGGTTTGAGGAGTTGAAAGTCCTTCCTCATGTTATCAGTCCTATTATCAGTATGTAATTCGAGTCGAGTCGCGTTTACTTTAAAAGTACCAAAAGTAGGATTACTTACCTCGACTATTCCATATGGGAAAACATTGATTACCTTAAAAGAGATTCCTTTGTTTGTATCAAGGTCAGGAGGAAGTATTCGAGGGTCTGGCTTATCTATCAATACCTGATCTTCGATCTTGAATTTGTTTGTCCCATGGAATGGCGTTGGTTCTGCTTTGTGTATTCCTAATTTCTCCTTGAAGTGTGTCTTCCACTCGTCTAGTTCATCGATCTGAAGCCTTCGTTCCTCATGAGTTATTTCCTTGCTGGTATGAGATATAGGATCTGGCTCAGTTGTGTAGTTCCGTGGTGCTTTCTGAAAAGAAGGTTTAACCGAATGGTCATTAATAGAATTTATATTCTCACCGTGATTACTCGATGTCCTAGCGGAGTCAAGGGCCTGAAGACTGATTGATTCGTCACCTATACAAAGTATGAGTTCTCCTGCACTAACATCAATTTTAGTCCTTGTAGTTGCTAAAAAGGGCCTTCCTAAAATTAAGGGGATACTATTGTCCTCATCCATGTCTAAAACGACAAAGTCTACTGGGAATACAAATTTATCAATTTTCACAAGAACATCTTCAATTATACCCCTAGGAATTCTAATAGTTTTATCAGCTAATTGAATACTCATCCTAGTTTGTTTGGGTTTCCCTAGACCAAGTTGTTTAAACAATTTATAAGGCATAACATTGATGCTTGCCCCTAAATCAGCTAAAGCATTATCAATAGATAATCTACCAATTAAGCATGGAATTGTAAAACTCCCTGAATCTTTTAATTTTCATGGTAGTTTATTTTGTAGTATTGCTGAGCACACTGCGTTTAGTTCCACATGCGATTCTTCGTCTAACTTCAGCTTGTTTGTCAAAAGCTCTTTTAAAAATTTCCTTGAATCTGGCATGTGCGAAAGAGCTTCAAGAAACGGTAAGTTAATATGTAATTTCTTTAAAAGATTAAGGAATTTACCGAATTGTTCATCTGTGTTGTCCTTTTTCATCACATCAGGATAAGGTATACGAGGTTGGTACTCTTTAATTACCTATTTTGGTTTGTCATGACTTACCTCGTTCTTACCTTCCTCTACCACATTCTCTTGGCTTACCTTGGGCACATCTACCCCTACACTATCCTGAGCTGTTATGGCTTGAAGTTGCTCCTTTGGGTTAGTTTCAGTGTTGCTTGGTAGGCTGCCTTGTGGTTGTTCTGAGATGATCTTGGCAAGTTGCCCTAATTGGTTCTCGATCCCTTGAATCGATGCTTCTTGATTTTTGAGAGTTGTTTTGGTGTTTTGGAGACGAATGTCTGTCACCGTGATGAATTTCGTCAACATCTCCTCAAGGTTTGACTTCTTTTCCTGTGGGTAGGGCTGTTGTTGGAAGTTTGGAGGGGGTTGTTGTCTCTGATTTCCTTGACCTCCCCATGAAAAATTAGGTTGGTTCCTCCAACCTGGATTATAAGTAGTACTATAAGGGTTATTTTCAGATTTAAAATTATTACCCATATAGTTAACTTACTCGTTCTCAGCGCCCGGGTTGTAAGGTGGATAATCTGTGTTATTCATCCAACCTCCATTCGTATTGCACTACATAATTGGATGTATCTGCAAAGAATCACATAAACCATCAATCTTTTTATTTAACATCTCTACCTGGTTTGATAGCATGGTTACTGCGTCGAGGTTGTAAATACTGGCTGCTTTTGTAGACTTTGTCCTTGTGACTTGCCACTGATAGTTATTCAGTGACATCTCTTCAATGAATTCATAGGTAGCCTCAGGTGTTTTATTATTCAAGGTTCTGCTGGCGGCTGAATCAATCAATTGTCTTGTTGAAGGGTTCACACCATTGTAAAAAGTTTGGACCTGTAGCCACAAGGGTAATCCATGGTGTGGGCACCTTCTCAATAGATCTTTTTATCTCTCCCATGCATCGTAAAGTGTTTCTAAATCCATCTGCACAAAAGAAGAGATATCATTCCTTAATTTGGCAGTTTTAGCCGGTGGAAAATATTTTAATAAAAATTTTTCGGTCATTTGTTCCCATGTAGTGATTGATCCTCGTGGAAGGGAATGCAGCCACTGTCTGGCTTTATTGCTTAAAGAAAAAGGGAAATAACCGAAGACAGATGGCATCATCAGAAACGCCATTTATTTTGAAAGTATCGCGAAATTCTAGGAAATTCGCCAAGTGATTGTTTGGATCTTCATCCTGCAAACCATCAAACTGAACAAACTGTTGTATCATCTGAATAGTGTTAGGTTTCAGTTCAAAATTATTTGCAGCAATAGGAGGTCTAATAATACTTGACTTAGTTCCTGTTAAATCAGGTTTAGCATAATCATACATAGCTCGAGGAGCATGATTTTCAATCACTTCTGGAGGTAGCGGATTATTTTCAGCCATCTCTTCAGTAGTGTTAATTTCGTTCTCTTGCTCTTTTTGTATGTAATTTAAGCTTCACTTTACCTTTCTATGATTTCTGCGAACAGTACCTTCAATATCACTGTCGTAAATTAGGGGTATGTCGGGTTCCTTCTAGTCATAAAGTAGAGGTACCTGCTAGGAACAAATAAAAGAAGAAAAATTAGTAAAGTTAAAAGCAAAATAAAAATAATAAATAAATTGCAAAAATAATAAATGGCTAAATTAATAAAAATTGAGCGTTCTTAATATTTTAGTTCCCCGGCAACGGCGCCAAAAACTTAATCGTGTGCCAGAGTCTTAAAGATTTATAAAGAAAATGATAGAGCCTAGAAACTAACTATGACAACGACGGAGGCAAGTGCACCTATCGAACAATAGTATAGTTAAGTGGCAAGACAGGATTGTCGAACCCAAAGGAACCAAAAGTACTAATACTAACTTTCTTTTTATTATTTAGCCTAGAAATTAAAGGATTTATTAATTATTCTAAAACTAACTAACTATTAAGCTAAAGATGCAAAGACAAAGAGAATAAATTGGGGAAAATACTTGTGGGAAAAACCAATTGATTAAGACAATACCCGAGGAAGAATCCACCTAGACTTCACTTGTTATCTAACTTTGAACCAGATGATTTATTCACTTGACTTGATCCGTATGATTCCCTAAGTTATATTAATACCTCTCTCAAGGCTACTAACGTATAACCCTAGGTTGATTAATTGAAATCTCTTTCTAATTAAAACCCCTAGAATTGTATTAACTCGATCTATGGACCCCCATATTAGGTTTGACCCTAATCCGGCAGATTTTCGTCATCCTATCTCTAGGGTTGCGATCAACTCCGCTTAATTATGCTAGATTTACTCTAAAATAGGGACTTTTGCTCCACTGCCTAAGCACATCAATACTTGAATTAATATCCTGAAATATCAAAACAAGAATTAAGAACACATAGTTAAGAACAATTCAAGTATTTATCATATAGTTCAGAAAACAATAACAAGATCCGTCTTAGGTCTCATCCCCCTCAGGTATTTGAGGGGTTTAGTTCAGAATCATAAAAGAATACATCTCAGAAGAAAATATAAAACAAAACATAAGAAAAATCCTAAAACCCCCTGAAGGAATTGAAGAGAAGATATTCCGTTTTGAGTATAACTCCGGCTTCTTGAGATGAATCAACTGGCTTTCTTCGAGTAAATCCCACTGATAAACCGTAAATGTAACATATTTTATGCCCACATTTAGCATGCTTTTGGATGATTTAAGCCTTGAATTGTGTAATTTGGTGCTCTTAATCCTTTGTTTTCATGTTTTATATGCAGGAGAGCACCAGAGGATGAAAAGAACGGAAAACGGGCCCAAAACGGAGTAAATGGGTCATATCACGAAATCCACACGGCCTGGGCCCAAGCCACACGGCCGTGCCTCATTAAACTGTGTCGAACACGGCCTGTCCACGACTTACACGGCCGTGTGCCATGGGCGTGTCCCTGCCGTGGCCAAGAGGAGTTTCACTCGGAATAGGATACTTGGAGCAGTCAAGGTACTCAAAATCCTCCCAGATGGAACAGTCAAGGTAATTAGTCCTAAAATCAGCACCTTTAAGGTAAACATTACTCGACTTAAATTTTATATCAATAACCGAATTGATCGCATGAGAAAATATTTTCACCTCCTCAAACCACCATGACCATACGAATGAGAGGTAAAGTGTAGCTTAAGACTATAAATGAGCACTTCTCGGGAGGCAACTTGAGCACTAACCCCATTAATTTTTACATTTTTATTTTTTTACTTTTATTTTTCTTTTTAGCACCCAACCATAAACTAACCAAAGTACAGATTTCCATACCACACGGCCGTGGCCGTGGTCGTGTGGCCACCACAGAAAGGTACAAGGGCGGGGCAACCACCAGATCCATAATTTCTATATAACCCCCTTCTTCCTTTTCCCGTTATCTTTCTTCTTTCATTTTCCATTATTTACTTTTACTTTTACTTTTAATTTTAATTTTAATTTTAATTTTAATTTTAATTTTAATTTTAATTTTTTTAATTTTCTTCATTATTTTCTTCTTATTCTTTATGCCATTTAGATTTAGCTTAGGATACAATAAAATCAGACCGTCTACTTTGAGGATTCAATTTCAAATGGTTCGAGGCGCTTGATCGCTGAAATCAGAGCTTTAAAAATTTATAAAAGAATGATCGAACCTGGAGACTAACTTTGACAATGATTAAAGGCAAGTGTACCTATCGAACAGTAGTATAGCTTAGGCAAGACCGGATTTATTGAACCCAAAGGAACTAAAAGTACTAATACTAACTTTCTTTTTATTATTTAGCCTTAAAAACGGAGTGAAGTTGCTTTTAAACTAAATTGACGACGACTAAGCTAAGGACACAAAGACAAAAAGAACGATTTGAAAAATAACTTGAAGAAAAACTCAATTGATCACGACGATACCCTCAGGAAGAATCCACCTAGACTTCACTTGTTACCTAACCTTGAATTATACGATTTCTTTACTTATCTTGATCTATAGGACTCCCTAACCTATATTAAACCCTCTCTCGAGGCGAATAACATCTAACCCTAGATTAATTAGTGGAACTCTCGTTCGCTTATAATAACCCCCTAGAATAGCAGTAAATCGATCAATGGACTCCTATATTAGGTTTCACCCTAATCCGGCAAAATCTCGTAACCCTATCTTTAGGCGTTCAATCAACTCTGCTTAATTATGTTAGATCTACTCTTAGGCAGGGTCTATTCCTCCTCCACCTAAGCACATCAGATTTGGATTAAGCAACATAATTAAGAACAAACTAAGTAATTATCATATAATTCAGAAATCAAATAACAAGATTCATCTAGGTTTCATCCCCTTCAGGTATCTGAGGCATTTAGTTCATAATGAATAAAAATAACATCTCAATAGAAAAGATAAAACAAAACATAAGAAAATCCTAAAACCCCCTGAAGGATTTAAAGGAGAATTCCGCCGTCTTGGGTATAATTCTGGCTTCTTGGGATGGATCAACTAGCTATCCTCGCGTTATTCCCTAACTCTAACCTTCTCGGCTTGGCTCCTTGGCCTAGCTTTGGCGCCTTTTCAAAGGTGGGACTTAGGGGATATATATAGGCTCTCGGAATACGATTCTTTCTCCTTAAGTATCCTTTTCCGACTGAAATTGCTCTTTCCAGCGATAGAGGCACAGCCATGGCACACGCCCGTGTGGATCGACTTCAGACCGTGTTCGGATTTCTAACTTGAGGCATGATCGTGTGAGGCGGGGTTGAGGTCGTGCTCTAGGTGATCGTCGAGGCACGACCGTGTGGGCTTTGGGCCAGGCCGTTTCGATCTCGTGCTAAGGCCCATTTACTTCGTTTTGGGCCCATTTTGTGTTCTTTTCATCCCCGGGTGCTTTCCTAGGTATAAGACATGAAATGAAGGGATTACAAGCACCTTTTTATATTAATCAAGGAATAAATCATCGAAAAGTAAGCTAAATGTGGGTTTAAAATATGTTGTAATTACGGTTTATCAGTGCTTCCCTACGTTCACCTCCAATCCTATCCGGTTTCTTTTCAATGACTTCATCCATAATTCAGGAAGTTTATTTTATTTTGCTATTATCTATCTTTGTACATTGAGGGCAATGTATATCTTAAGTGTGGGGGGCTAACTAGAGTATTATTTGAAAATCCCTGAATTATGCCTTGTTCGAAAGTGAAGCTTCTCATATTATGATTAGAATGAAATTTCCTTGATTTATGATTTTTATTGATATGTTTTGGATTAAGTCATTGATAATTGTACATTGATGATTTAATTTGAAGGATACTAGAGAATTAAGCATGATAAGTCTATTTTTCCAGAATTAAATTTTTTTTAGGTTGTCTACCTAAATCTGAATGTTACCATGAACTTTGAAATTTATGAGGTTAACATTAAAAACCCATAATTTTTTGTGAGATTTTGAGCCCTATAGAGCATACATTCTTTCGTGCTCACTTTTTTGATTATGAGTATGTCAACACTGATTTGTTGTTCTAGAACTTGCTTCGATTATACATGTCAAGACCACACCTTTGATTTGATATACAGAGATGATAAAGGCACCTAGGATTTAACCCACTCACTCCACTAAAAAGCCTACCTTCATAATTAACCCCTAGTAAACCCCGTTGATCCTAACAACCCTTTTTATTGACTCACCTACTAATATTAACCCAAAACCCTTTGTATTTGTTATCACCATTCTTCTTAACTACCCTTTTTGTCAAGATTTGATTTTGAGCAGTTACCTAACTATGTTTTATATTCCAGTTGTTAAAGTTCGTTATCATTATTTGTGAATTGTTCTAAAAAAAAGAAAAGAAAAAACGAAGTATATTCATTAAATGAGCTTATATGTTTAAATTCCAATTGTTGAAGAAGAAACTCGTATTAGAGTATTATTATTAGTATTACAAGTTTTCAATTGATTAATTCATTTTTCTAGTTAGGTAAATTGTCAATTCAGTCTCGATTCTAACCTTCTAATTCAGCCTTTATCCACACCTTTAACCCAAGCCCCGTTACAACCGTGTTAAAGACCTTTTGATTTGTGTATCATCTCATTTTATAGTGGTGGAGATTCAATTTTCAGGCAAGCCTATGGGATTAACTTTTCATGTTCGACTTCTGAGTGCTTAATTTTGAACCTTAAAACTTTGAGTGATTTGAGTGAATCTTTAGTAAGGATGTCAACTCTTGTCGATTTCGAATCAGAGGTAATTATTTAGGTAAGGGGAAACACCTAACGTTTTCAGGGCTATAAAATGTATGACTTTGATTATTTGAATCTTTTGAGATGAATTATCCATGTATGAATTATCCTTGAATTATGATGAAACATTATTCATAAAAACTATGAATCGAGGAAGTCCGTTTTAATTATAAGTTGAGAATTTTGCTTGAGGACAAGCAAAAGTTTAAGTGTGGGGGTATTTGATAAACCGTAAAAGTAACATATTTTAGGCCCACATTTAGCATGCTTTTGGATGATTTAAGCCTTGAATTGTGTAATTTGGTGCTCTTAATCCTTTGTTTTCATGTTTTATACCCAAGAGAGCACTAGAGGATGAAAAGAATGGAAAATGAGCCCAAAACGGAGTAAATAGGCCATATCACGAAATCCACACGGTCGTGCCTCATTAAACTGTGTCGAACACGGCCTGGCCACGACTTACACGGGCGTGTGCCATGAGCGTGTCCCTGCCACGGCCAAGAGGAGTTTTACTCGAAATAGGATACTTGGAGGCAAAGAAACACATTCCAAAGCCTATTCAAACACCCTAGTAGGAATTCTACTTGAATTAGGATATTTAGGGGCCAGGTAAAGCATCTCAAAGTCTATATAAACACCCAATGGGGCAACTTGAAAGGGGAGTTCGGCGGAAGCCTTCTGCCAGGGCTTTTGTCAGGCGATTAGCTAGGCCAGGAGTCGAGCCAGAAAGGTCAGATTTGTGGGAAACACTCAAAGATAGCCAGTTGATCCATCTCATGAAGCCGGGAATCTACTCAAGACGGCAGATCTCTCCTTCAATTCCTTCAGGGGGTTTTAGGGATTTCTTATGTTTTGTTTTATCTTTTCTTTTGAGATGTTTTCTTTTATTGTTATGAACTAAACCCTTCAGATACCTGAAGGGGATGAAACCTAAGACGGATCTTGTTATCATTTTCTGAACTATATGATAAATACTTGACTTGTTCTTAATTATGTGTGCTTAATTCTTGCGTTAATATTTTTGGGATATTGTTTCAAGTTGAATGTGCTTAGGTGGAAGAGCAAAAGTCCCTGCCTAAGAGTAGATCTAGCATAATTAAGCGGAGTTGATCGCACGCCTAGAGATAGGGTGACGAGATTTTTCCGGATTAGGGTAAAACCTAATATGGGAGTCCATAGATCGAGTTAATGCGATTCTAGGGGTTTTAATTAGAAAGAGATTTCAATTAATCAACCTAGGGTTAGACGTTATTCGCCTCGAGAGAGGGTTTAATATAACTTAGGGAATCTTACGGATCAAGTCAAGTGAATACATCGTCTGGTTTAGTGTTAGATGACAAGTGAAGTCTAGGTGGATTCTTCCTAAGGGTATCATCTTAATCAACTGAGTTTTCCCAACAGTATTTCCCCAATTCATTCTTTTTTTGTCTTTGCGTCTTTAGTTTAGTAGTTAATTAAATTTAGATTAAACAACAACTTCAGTTATTTTAGGCTAGATAATAAAAAGAAAGTTAGTATTAGTACTTTTAGTTCCTTTGGGTTCGACATTCCGGTCTTGCCTTAACTATACTACTGTTCGATAGGTGCGCTTGCCTCAAAATTGTTGTCAGAGTTAGTTTCTAGGTTTGATCATTCTTATTATAAATGTAAAACTCTAAAATCGACAATCACCCACAATTCTGGCCTCTCTGGCTCGGCTCTTCGGCCTAACTGGACGCCTAACTGGACCCCCTTGAAGGTTGGCCTCTAGGGTGTTTATATAGGCTTTTGGAATGGCTTTCTTTGCCTCTAAGTACCCTAATCTGAATAGAATTCGAACAGGTCACACCAGGGACACGCCCATGGCACACACCCGTGTGAATTGTGGCCAAGCCGTGTTCGGGTCTGTTAAGGAGGCACGACCATGTGGTCTTTGGCCCAGGCGTGTCGATTTCGTGATTTGACCCATTTACTCTATTTTAGGCCCGTTTCTCGTTCTTTTCATCCTTTGGTGCTCTCCTAAGTATAAAACATGAAATTAAAGGATTAAAAGCACCAAATTCCACAATTCAAAGAATAAATCATCCAAAAGTATGCTAAATGTGGGATTAAAATATGTTCATATTATGGTTTATCAGTATGATAAATTTTGAGCATTTTGTTTTGAAATTTTTAAGATGCAGGGGACACACGACCAAAACACATGCCCATGTGCTAGGCCGTATGTCACACAAGGCTAAGACACACGCCCATGTCTCTGCCCGTGTGGACGAAATAAGGTCATTTCTAAGCCAAATTTCTCACCCAATTTTGGCATCAACCTATCACAATAAATTTCACATTTACAAACCACATCAAAGCACTCAAATCATGCCAAAATCATGTCTTAAACATGACATATTACCACATTCAACCAATGTGCCTTTAAGCACTTCAAGTGACAATTTATTTTCATGTCTACCTAATACTCATATGCATATTCAATCTTCATTTCACTTTCATTCATTCATCCATACACACACACCCAATTTATGGTACCACACACACACATATATATATATATACATCAAAATGTACCAAACGCTAGTCATTCAAATGGTTAATCTCAACAAAACATTTACTTGCCAACATTGGCCACTTAACCTATACATGCCATTATAACCCAAATTGGTTTTATATTTGTACCGAAATGGGCCGATGGATAGTGTGATGTGTCTTTGACCAGCTTCCAACCTTAACGAGCTTCCTAGTACTATAAAATAGGAGAAAATAAATAGAGTAAGCTTTAGAGCTTAGTAAGTTCGTATAACGGAAAAATTAACTTACCATTCATTTACATATAAGGTAAGTACACAAAATACATCCAAAGCAATTTGGCCAATAGCCTAAACACATATCCTCATCAAACAAGTTAGTCACGTATTTCATATGAATTTCAAGAAACATGAATGAGCTCATCAAATATCAAATTCCTATGTTCATAAATTTACTACATCTTGTATTCACATATATCAATTCCATGTATTTCAAGGTTATACGAGAAACGATTCATTTAGTACTCATATTTTTCTCATGTCAGGATTTCACCCGTTGAATCATTGAAAATATTGATGGATACATAGGAAGTACACACAAGGTGTACAAAACTATAATTCGTCAATTCATATACATGAATGCTTATGCAAACATGTAAACGGGAAGCTCTTTCGAGCCATAAAATAGGAAGTTCATGTGAGCCATGTAATGGGAAGCTCATATGAGCCAATAACAGGAAGTTCAAGTGAGTCAATATCGGGAAGATCCGGAGAGCCTTTAATCGAGAAGCTCATGAAAAAGCCTTTTATCGGGAAGTTCCAAATAGCCTTTAATTAGGAAGCTCATGAAAGAGCCTTTTATTGGGAAGCTTTGAAGAGCCATATATCCGGACGTTCATAAGAGTTGCGGTGTATCCATAACACATGCAGGACCACAACCAATCGAGATGCTCTGAAGAGCTATTAACATAAAGCTTGCAAGAACCATATAATGGGAAGCTCATGGTATGCCCGCAACACATGCAAAGCCACAACCAATTCGTGAACCTTGTATCCATTGAATCTCATTTATGCAAAAGGGACTTAATATTTTTCGGACATTGTCGGGTATGTGATCAATTTCATATATATGAAATTTACTTAATTCACATATACAACATTCAATTCAAACATATAAATATACAAAATTTAGTTACACGAACTTACCTCGACGAGTGTTCGTGTATTTGTAATCTACTAATCTGATACCTTCTCTTTGCCTTATCCTAACTCCATATTTGGCTTATCCGGATTTATATAAATGAATTTAACATCAGTTCATATTCAATTCATTTCAATTTACATCTTTGGCAAAATTACCATTTTGCCCTTATACTTTTATTTAATTACGATTTCTTCCTTAGGCTCGGAAAATGAAATTCACGCAATTTAATCCTTATTCCAAGCCTAGTCGATTTTCACATATAAACTACAGCAGCCCACGTATTTCATAAAATTCAAAAATTTTCCATGAATTTTACATCTTTTCAATTTAGTCCCTAAACCACAATTTCATCAAAATTCATTTTACAAAAGTGTTTATCTATCAACAACATTTCATTTTATACCATAAAACTTCATATTCCATGCATATTCATCCATGGTAAAACCCTAGTACTTTGATAACTTTACAAATTAGTCCCCGGGATAGCTAATTAAGCTATTACGATCTCAGAAATATAAAAATTACCAAAAATGGGACAATGATACATACCTATTTGAGCCAAATAAGTTTGCTAGAGCTCAAGTTCTCATTGCTAAGGTTCCATATTTTTAATTTGAGAAAGATGATTATCATCAGATTTTTATTATTTATCATCTTTAATTATTTCATATTTCCAATTTCATCCTTTTTTTTATTTAATTTTCTATGGATGAATCATCATACTTATCTACTAACTCCTATTAATGTTCTATTTTTCATATGAGGACCTCCAATGTTGAATTCCATAGATCCCTTTAACTACTAGAATTCAACTTTTGCATGTTATGCAATTTGGTCATTTTATCAATTAAACATGTAATCGGTAAAATTTTCTTAATAAAATTTTTATACGATATTTCAATCATAACACAGACCATGAAATAATATTAAAATAATTTTCCTTCCGGACTCGAATTTATGGTTCCGAAACCACTTTTCTAATTTCACTGAAAACAGGCTATTACAATAGTTGGATAGTGTGAGTTTCGAGTTAATTTGATCACCCAAATCCACAAAACGATATCTACAAGAAAATAGGAAAATGAATCGAGTAAGCTTTTACTAGCTTAGTAAGTTCACAGGTTGAAACATTATAACTTACATCATAATCACGTTTTAGTAATTTTAAAAAATCACTAGTTAATATTAACTTTAACCCTGTCAACCACAACAATCCAATAGGTGAGTTTTGTAAGTACGAGTCATATAATCATCACAGTTATAGTTTCAACCATTATAAAGTCACGAGATATTATCGGAAACCATGAACACTTATACAATTCACCATCGAAGCATTATAACTAAAAATCAAATACGTATCAATATCATGTCACTTAACCTTAAAATTTTTAGCCCGATGAATGAAATAAACAGATGCGGATATGCGGTTAACCATCTAGAACATGCCAAAATGCTTAAATGAGCCAGACCAACCGAGAACACACTTGGGCACCAAGTGCCTAACCGTTAGCTAGCATCTCTCTAGAAACACACCTAGGCACCAAGTGCCAAGTCCGTAGGCTAGCATCTGCCCCCGGTAACATGCTAGAATCACTGTAAATATAGCACGATATTTTGCAACAAATGCTGGACACTGGTATATTCAGTAGAAAGTAACACATCATGTAACGACCCAAAATCCGTGGGCACCGGAAAAGTGTGTTATCGGGCCTCCGTCTTAGTAAATCGAGTTAGTAAATAATTATTAGGAGTAATTATGAGTCTAATAGTGTGTTTAATTAGATTTTTATTTAGTGAATTTAGCTTAATTGAGAGAAATTAGGAAAAAGGACTAAAGTGAATAAAGGGTAAAAGTTGAATTGTAGATTAAAAGAAAATAAAAAGGACTAATATTAGATAATTATGTTAATATAATATAATATTATATAATAAAGTAATAGAATAAAAGAAAAAGAAAAGAAGAAAAGAAACAGAGAGCATACGAAGCAGGAAAGAAAGAAGAAAAGAAAGGAAAAAAGGAAAAACTAAAGATTCAAGGTTTTAAGCTTTAAAAGGTAAGTTGATTTAGTCCTTTTCTTTTAATTTTGATACTTTATAAGATTTAGAACAAAGTTTTGATTAATTTAAGTTGAAGATTTTGAAGTTTTAGAGTTTTTGAATATAGCTTATGATGAATAAAATGATGAATTAGTGGTTTAATTGAAAGAATTTGAAGTTAGAATTGGATAAAGGACTTAATTGTAAAACAAGCTATAAGAAAACAGTTTTGGAACAGCAGCAGTAGAGTAAGTTTGAAAATTCACCAAAAATCGTAGAAGTGGAATTAAAAGTTGAGTAAGATATGAAATTAAAGTTTATTGAGTCTATTTTCATATGAAAGAAACAGAGAAAGAAAAGAAATTCTGTATTTTGAGATATTTAGATTTTGGTAAGACTGGTTCAGAGTGATTTCGAGATCCCCTGTTCTGACTTTGAAAAATCATCAAAAATTGTATAAAAATAATTTGGGAACATAATTCATATGGTTAGATTCCTTAATGAGTCTAGTTTTAGAAGAAATAAACTATAACATCATCTGAATTCTATATAAAAGATAATTAATTTTAGTGAAGAAGGGTCGGAACTGCCAGACAGCAGAACAGGGGTGACTTTAAAGAATAAACTGTACTAATTGGCTAAATCAAAAATTCTGAAAATTTTATGGCAAGAAGATATGTGAGTCTAGTTTCATAAAAAATTTACGGATCTTAATTTGGAATTCTGTAACTCAAGATATAGATGATTTAGTGACAATGACTCAGGTAGACAGCCTAGAAAGAACTTATAAGTAAATAATAGAAATGTGTACAAAGAATGTGGAATGAAGAATAAGGGTAGGAATTGAATAAAATTCAATTATTTATTGTAATTTAATGCTATAATTAATAATGTAAATTGTTATTATTATTGTAGCAAACAAGGAAATCGAGACGTCTAATACGAAGGGGAAGGAAAAAGTGATCGAGGAGTAGCTCGAGAAAATATCGGTTTGTATTATCATAATTCAAGTTATTTATAATTGCATGTTTAATTTCAATGTATGTGTATGAAAAATGAAATTTAGGTAAGTATTGATGTTGAATTGAATATGACTTGGACTTAATTGATGAATATGTGTTAGTATTGAATTAAAAATATTGATATGAAAGGTATATTGAATTAATTTGTGAAATTAAATTGGAAGTGGTTTGAGATTGAGATTGAGATTGAGATTGAGATTGTATTGATAATATGTATGAATTGAATCCGAATGATTATGATCAGTTGAAAGTGAAAGTGATATGAATATGTGATTTAAATACCCTATTAACTAGTCGGGCTGAGTCGGATATAATTGGCATGCCATAGGATTGGAAGTGTTCTGGGATTCTTCGACCTTGAGTCGATGAGACACTGGGTGTCATATTATTTATTTCGGATAGATTCAATAAGGTACTGGGTACCACTTTACTTCGGCTAGGCCGATGAGACACTGGGTGTCACTATATTGCTTCGAACTATCCGATTAGGCACTGGGTGCCAGTATGGTGTGTTTGGTTGGATCCGAGTATCCGCCAAAGTCCGAATCATGTTAATAGGGGTAACTATGTGAAATAAGAAAATTATATGAATTTGATTATTTGAACCTCTGAATGAAAGAGATATTGTGATACGAAAATATATGTGATTGAGAGATGAACCAGAGGTTCATGAACAATTGGAATTCTATGAATGAGATATTAATTCAAATTAAAATTGTTACATTCGAAATATAACAACTTAGTATAATTATATGTATAATGTGTTATTTATCTAAGTATGTTTACGATATTTATTCATTGTTATAAATTGAATTATGATAATACCACTGAGTAATTCCAATACTCAGCGTACGGTTTGTTTTCCGTGCGCAGGTTAGTAGAGTTTCTGACCCGGTCCAGCATCCAAATCCAATCCGACTCCAACAAGAGGATTTTGGTGATGAAATTCTTCCTTTTGTTAAGTGGCATGTACTAGATAGTT